>KK120609.1:421232-446879 GCA_000611955.2 Stegodyphus mimosarum | reverse complement strand
TTAAAAAAAAAAAAAAAAACTCTAACCATCTCTTACTTGTCCTTCCCTTTTCAAAACAGCCGCGCCAACCGCTTGATGGCAGGTTGCAGATAACGAGATTCAAGATAACTTGAGCTTCGATAGCGAATATACCATGGGGGTTCAAACCAGTCCGCTTTTCCCCTTAGACAAGTTCAACTTTTTCTCCTTTTTTTTCCCTTTCGTTCTTTTCCCCAAGTTTGCCTAGTGAGAACGGAATTATTCTTGAACCTTTTTCATGGGTTCTCAGGCAACGTATTTTCGACAACGTGTCATATTGTAAATTTGATAGAAAGAAGATATGTTGAAAATAGAAATTGTGTTGTATGTAGGATGAAGCAGGACGAAGATATAGAGGAAAACCCAATGCAACTTTAAAACGAGAACAGTCAGGAACGAATCAAGATATATAGTGGAGCTCGGGGCCTTTGCTTAGTTGCAGTAACACTAATGATAATAATAATAATAACACATAATAAGTAATTACTCACAGTGCAAAAATGAAAATCTGTTTCTTCCGCAGCCACTCAATTTTACACACTTTCCATTATTAAACTAATTTCTCTAGAGCATCAACTGAAATAGTTTAAATGTAGTTGCAACATAAAATTTCTTAGTCTATTATTTATGAATTTTCGTTTTGAAATGAATGCTCCCCAATTCCCAAATGTTAAGACAAACGTTTTCAGGATAACTTTCATATTCGCCGATAAAATTCCAGTTGTTGACTACGATAAGGAGCGAAAAAGAGAGTAAGACAAGAGGGAAATATAGTGTAGATTATATAATATAACTACTGTTATAGCGGCACCGTACGCAAGATTAGGATGAAGTGAAAGATCATAAGAATCAGCTACGCTATTCGTGTCGTTTTTGAAGCCCCCTTAGAGCAGGAGATACCTAGTGGACGCCAGATTCGCCTACATGCTAATACGTCAGTGGGCGTAGTTTGTTTAATTTTTACAACCTTCAGTGCAAGTGTCAAGAGCATACAATAAATAGTAAGCAATTAAATCATTAATTCTAAACCAGAAGCAACCTGATTCTCTCCTTTTAAGGAAAAAAACAAAACGTTCTTCTGAAATAAGCAAACTGGATTTCTGAAAATCCTTATCCTCAACGAAACACATTTCACAAATGAACAAACTGATTTCAAAAGACCCAAAAATAGTATCGCAAACTGCGCATTTCATTCACAACACGGCTTAAACACTTTAAATTCAAGATATTCGCTAATATTACTAAAACATTCAATTAAACTGCTTTTAAAAAGCCATTTTCAAGTGACGTATACAGTGTTTTAAATTTATAATAAGGGAACAAGTAATTATTATTTTGATATTTTAAACTTACGTAAAGAAACACAAGTATTAGTTATAAAGAAGTGATGAAAAGAAGACGAATATTTTTAATGTTCATCAGTATGTGAAACTAGAACCTTCTTCCTCTGCGTGTGCAGTAGGGCTGCCGAAGACGATAACAATCTTTACTATTATTTTCTACAGATCTGTAAGGACTCACCAATGGCCCGAGAAGAAATGTCAGCTGAAGATTGGTAATTTGTATCAGGTTCGAATCCTTGTGAATAGGCTATGAGCGTTTTCGTGGTTTTCCCAATTAAAGCGAATACCAGCCAGTTTTCCACATATCTTCTGTCAAAAAGCATCCCTTCCCTTAAGCTGTAGAGACATTAGGTATTTTTTTAAAGCAGGAGAGATGAAAAATGAACAGCGTCTTAGACGGGACTCGAACCTCGGACCTTTCGAATACGCGCCGAGTGTGCTGACCATTACACCACGAAAGCATGCTAAGAAGGCGGGAGAAATACCGTATAAAGCAAAGCTCATGAGTGCTTTGCTTTAATTAGTTAAGCAAAAAGCCAATGCGATTTATAAGGCATCAAGTGCCTCTTACTTTCCCACCAGTGGCTGAGTGATTAAGACCGCTGAACACTAGTGGTTCAATCAGGGTTCGAACCCCGGCGAATGGATTGACTGCATGAGGGAGTTCATAGTTTTCCTCGTGAGAAACGTGAATATGAGCCAATTTCTCTCAGAAAGTCCTCATCGAAGGCGTAACTCCTCTTAGCCCTTGCGTGCTTTGTCATATTTAAATAATCTAACCTAACGTTATTTTCCTACAATTGGTGCAGGCAATCGCACAACTTTCTCTACAATCCTACACGAAAATAAGAATACAGTTTTCAAAAACAAACTTATATTTATCTTGAAACTTGAGGTTTATTTTCTCAGCATAATTTGACAAAAATATCTGAATAAAATTTCTTTCTTTTTTTTACATCTTTCCCTTTTAAACTAAAAGCAAGTGTAAAGGAAAAAGGATTATTTCAAGAAAAGACACAGATAAACACTAATCATAAAACACTAATTTCGCTCTAAGCATTTAGGGCTGCAGCACTCGTACATGTCACGAAGTGCAACTTCGTGTACTATCACCAATATCTGGTTATTCAAATCCGCAGAAAGTGCAGAAATCACACTTTTCTTTCATGATTGCGTCGATCTGACGTCAATAAAACTAATCTTCCGCAAAGTTATTCGAATACTTCAAACGATGAAAAATGCACAAAGATTCGAAATTCCAAATATCGAATCTTACTCAAGATTCGTGAAATTCGAAGTTTCCAATGCCCCAAATGTACTTTAATTCCCGACACCATAAGTACACACGAAAAACAAAAATCTGTGATTCCAGAAACTATTTCCTGCCAAAATATCTGTCCGGGAAGAAATGAAATTTTTACAAAACGAGGAGCAGTTAAAAATGAATTTAGCAAAGAGTTCCGATTCTTAATTAAGTCGGAAAAATTTATTTAAATTAAAATACGCCGAATCTTACGAAGATGATGATCGATCTATTGGAAAATACATGTGGGTGTATGAAAATAGGTTGTATTACCTGTCAGAAATTGGTTATGGATTAGTTAAATAAAAATTTTCAAGAAGTGTAATGATGCTTTTCAGAAAGCTTAATCTAGAACCATTTAAAACAGAAATAATATTAGTTGGCCAAAGGTTAATAATCAACATTTCTTTAATTTTGAAACGCTTCTAATTTATTTACGAAAATGCGTGTATGGATATCTGACATCTATATCAATAATGAATTTTTAAAAAATTAAAAACGGGGGAGGAGGAAGAAAGAGAACTTAAGATTTCTACCCAGTTTGGGGAAAAACTACAAAACGAGATTTGCTCATTTTGGGGATTAATAGTGGTAGCTTATTGAATTAAACATTACTTTCTGTTAACTTTGCAGCTGGCCTCTGTGAAATTATTAATTATCTCCGCGAATTTCCCCAGAAAGTCATGCACATTTTTTAAATGTTATTTGTTACAGGTACATAATCGTAAAATAATGATTTATTGAAAATTAGTTTCCCTAGGGACGTTCGCTGGAAACCAAAACTTAAACATAGCAGACGTTTTACTTTATACTACTAATTTTTTAACCCAGTTTATAGCATTAAAGAAGCGTTTATCGGTGATGAAACAGGCATTATTAAGATTCTAAATTCTCCGAAATAAGCTAAGAACCACAAATAGAAGCCACAGAAAGTCTCTTTTTAAATAAAATTTATCCGACAGTTACTGTAATTTCTTAATTTTTGAACGCCCACCAATGGCCGAAGATTGGTGAATATTGGAATTTCTTAGTGCGTTCAGATCCTGGAGAATTAGCTGCTACATGGGTATTTCCCCGGTTTTCTATATGCATGACATGAAAACAAGCTGATTTTTTCTAAAAAGCCCTCCATGAAGTCACCCCTCTTCTTAGACAGACAGCCCAGTATGTTCTGCAATAATCCAGTTCCTCAATTTTCACAGAGTATTTTAACGGAAAAATTAATTTCGCAATTTCTATTTTGCTAGAGTATTTTATTATAATAATTATGATTTTTTGATGCAACCTATAGAGATCAACTAAAAAGAGTTACGGAAATTCTACAACCAAAATAGATAACATATAGTTTTAGGAAGTCATTTTTTTTCCTTATTATTATGGTAATTATCACACAAAAGCAACATGTATACATTGCTCATTAAATGGCTCACTTTGTTATACTGATTAACAATGCACCATTATAATTTGAAAGACTTAATGCCATAAGGACTGGCAACAGCTTCCTCTATTGCCAGAACACGATTTTCTTCGCAAAGTAAAGACACCTCTTTCAAGGAAGAATAAGGGAAAACATTATCGACGAAACACAATGCAAAGGTTTGGCTTAATTAAAAATACAAATTATGCTTTTACTATAAATTATTGTAAATCACCTTTATTTTTTAAGGATAATAATAAACTTTCTATACAGCACCGACCGTTTAGGAAGTTTACTATTGTTTTACCTAGAATACTACGCAGTACAACAGAGCATAATAAATTTACTCAAGAGCAAGTAAAGCAGTTTATCGAAGGTAGATTAGAATTAAAAAAAAAAAGACAGAGAGAGAGAAAGTGCATGAATATCTGTTCTCATTACAGGGGTGCTTTACTACGAATCAAAAGGAAACACGAAACATTTCTTGGTCATAGTATCTTTAATAATACAGTAGAGGTATATATATTGCATATTGCCGTTAGAAGGAAAGAGACAATGTATCTAAAAAGCAGAAAGGGAAATGCCGTAGGGGAAAAAAGCATTGGAGACTAAAGAGGGGGGGAGACAATTACCGTTCTTTGTTCTTCGATATCAGTGAAGCGCAACGCCCTCTGGGGTCGGGAGATGATGATTTTTTGACGGTCCTTACTATTTAATGCTCTCATTTTCCTCAGAGATAAAAAAACTAAAAAGGAAATCAGACTAAAAAATGAATATCATTTGTACTTTGAGAGACGGCTGAACGTCTTCCCCCTTCTCTTCCCTTCTGCAACTTAACTAACGGTGGACAGGCTAGCATTGGAGGAAATTAATCGTAACTGCTGGTTCTTTTAAATAACACACTGTCAATGCGTGTTAGTAGGTAACTAAGTGCTCTTGACTAAACTTAACAGGCACTCTACTTCGTAGGAAAATGAATAGATTTTGAAATTCAGTACAAAAGTTAGTAGAACTCAACAGCTTTTGTCGGAATATTTTTAAAGCTTTGCGGCCACACGTTATTAAATGAAGTGTCCTTGAATAACAAAATTCCAGTAAACCAGTGGTCTTCAAACTTCATCGATTTGAGCAACTCTTAAAACTACACTATTAAAGGAACCCCTAAAATTATTATTTTTGTGGAATCCCTAAAATTATAATTTTTGTGGGACCCTCAAAACTACAACTTGTTTTGAGAGGTCCTAAAAGAATTAAAGTCAGTAAAACCCTAACTATCTTTTGCGGAAACTTAAAAACTATATATATTTTATATTGATGGAATCCCTACGATCATCAGAAAAAATGAATGTTAAAAAGCACTTAGAGATTTACTTCATATTAGTTTAAACAACAACAAAAAGACAAAAGCATAGTTTATTTAATTACTTTAAATCTTTAATTTTGCGGTACACGAGGTATTAAAAAACTTTCGAATTTTAATTTTAATCTGCGGAACCTCTAGAGGAGTTGCTTGGAATCCCAAGCAAGTTCCGCCAAACAAGAGTTGGAAGACACTGCAGTAAGCAAACATAGTATGATTCGTGTGTTGAAATATCCTCTCCTTCCTGTGGCAGGCAGCAAATTGTACATCCTACTGATGAGACATCGGAAGAAATCTCACGATTACATTCGATTAAGTCCATATAATGACATTTCTGAAAACGCTCACACTTCTAGGTTGGATTGGTTTGGTTTATTTGATTATGGCAAAGCATTCGAAAGCTATATACCTACAAGGAAGGATAGCTTCATGGATGATTTCTAAGGTAAACAACCTCGTATCCACACTATACACGGAGTAAACCACGATATGCAGCCAGCCGCCTGGAATCGAATCGAAGTCGAACGACCAGAGTTCAGCGACTTAACAGTTCGGCCCCTGTTTGGCGTAATCAATTGTTTTTAGAAAATATTCTATGCATGTTTTCAGACTAGAATAAATTTGCGTATTTCTTCGATTCCAAGACGCATCTCTTTTAACATATAAACATGCTAAAAAATGAAGTGCTTCATAGAATCATTGAATTTTCCGAATTATTACTAATTTTTCCGAAACAATAAAAATTTTCAGTCTACTAATTCTAGTAGGAAAAAGTGCTGTTAAAATGGAAATTGACTATTAAAAGTATTTTGCTAAATGTATTTTAACGTTTTATTTCATTTAGTATATTTTCGTGGAATAAAAATCTTTCCGTCAATGAAAAATTACTAATTACTCTGAGGCAATAATCATTTTTTAGACTATTAGAAGAATTTTGTTAGATGTATTTTAACGTTTTATTTTATCTACTGAATTTTCTTAGAAATAAAGTCTTTCCGTTAGAATCACAGAACATTCCGAATTATTAATTACGCCAAAGTAATAGCTTTTTCCAGATTATTAATTCAAATAGGAACACCAAGTGGAAATGGACTACTAAAAGAATATTTTTAGTATTTTCTTAGAGTCAAAGACTTTCCGTTAATGTTACTGAAATTAAAGAGGGAGTCCTACACAATTTACAATTAAAGAGTATCTTAAGAAGAAACGTGTGGTTAAATGTGTCGTTGAAATAGTTGAATCAAATTAAAATTTTTCTCACATTTTGTACTTAATTTCAACATTAACTTGATAAGTGATTCTAAAAAGAAAAATGGAGTC
Organism: Stegodyphus mimosarum; assembly: GCA_000611955.2. Lineage (NCBI taxonomy): Eukaryota > Metazoa > Arthropoda > Arachnida > Araneae > Eresidae > Stegodyphus > Stegodyphus mimosarum. The sequence continues at coordinate 440,118 of KK120609.1, read as the reverse complement.
GATTAAAATAAAATCCATACTTTCGAGCTTATATCTCCTACCAAAATATATTGGCATGTTCTCTAAGCAGAAACGACAGACACTTATCTGTGGGAAGGGTTCAAAATCGATAATCAGATTTTTGAACCAATCTCTGAAATTTGAGTAACCATTCTGCTGTGGCGGAGCATTCCAAAGAAAGGAAGGTTTTTGAGTAGTCATTTTAAATATTATGAAGTTGAATGTTAAGTAGCTTCTTCTTCATTATAGACAAAAGAATCGAAATACGTTACTTAAAAGATAAAGCTTCCCAGTTACAGTAATCTGAGATACAGTAAAAATTGGCAGCCCTTTTCCAGTTCTCAGACAGGTATTCGTTGACGTCCGGGAAGTTAAGATGAGTAATAATTCACTGAAAAAAAGTCTCTGTCATTCTGAAATCTGAACATATGAAGACATTCATGAAATTCAAATTGTACGCTCTTTCAGTGTTTACTTCTATTAACCAGAGCGACATTAAAACAAAACAGAAAAGAAAGTTACGTTCCGAGGTTCACTTTAAAACTTCATAATATCTTAATTTATATGCTCATCCGTATTTATCCCAATCTATATCTGTGCATCGGATCTGTATTAGTTATCTTGCTATCCATAACCTATCAAATCATGCACACTTTATGCAAGGCACTTACCGTTGTCTATTGAAACAGACAGATCTATTTATACAGATTAAGCAAACATTAAATGTGTGCGGAGGAAAGAATAACTGATAACTTAATGTAGCAGACTATTCGTCTGATTAAGAATTTTATTTTTGATTGCCTTACAAGGTTATAAATGACAAAGAATGTGACTTTTAACACTAAGAAAGTGAAAGAAACCAGTTTATCATTTGCATACACATGAATTCTACGAAACGCGTTAGTATAATTTTAATCTGCATCTTAACAACTTCGACTTCGAATCCATTCTTCGTTTTTCGTTACAAAGCACAGCATTAAGAATACAGCTCCAGTATAGCTGTCAACTTTAAAACACGAAAAAAAAAAAAAAAAAAAGAGGAGGGGGCTTTAAAAAGAAAAATTTTATTTAAAGTCAGGAGCATAATTCTAGGTATTAATCTAGTTATAACATGCTTTTTAAAGCAAAATACACTACATTAAAATTTAGAATAAGGATTTAAATATTAAGCTAGGATCTGGACAAATTCCTTCCGATTTTGAATTCCTTCCTTATTATTATATTGATGTAATTCCAGATAGGGAAGAAATAATTTTATTTATTAAGGTACTTTTAAACATGATGAAAATAAAATTAATAAATAATATGCATATAATCTTGTCAATAAAACTAGTATCTTTTTATTTACAAATTAAATAGGAATGTTTACTCGTTAAAAGTTACGAAAGCCTCACAAAATGCTCGAAGGATGTCTTATGTATTAAGTCACTCAACATCAAATGAAGATTTATCAAATTACTCTGAAAATCACTTTAAAAAATGGACTTTGTATAATTTAAGTTTTAATAAGAGACGAAATCGTTGCCTTAAGAACTTTTTTCTCTTTTATTTGTGTATATATTTATTTATTTTTTAAAAACAATCTACTCAAAATTTTTTTCATAGCAATTTCTTTTCGTTTTACAGTTATCAACATTTCTTCTCCACCTATATTTGAAAGAGATGATCTAAATATAAAGGAATCAAAAGCGGGAACTTTGACGGAAAAACTGGAATTTCCTGATTTAACCGGGAGGTTTGGCAGCTTTGCTATAGTTCTAAAATAAAAACCATGTGTGATCTGTTTTTGCAAAATTCATGTGATTATTAATAAAGGCAGTTCAAAGGACTTTGAATAAACATGAAAGATGACTGGATTTAAAAAGGAAAAACTGCACCTCTAAACTGACACGAACCTCCCTCGCAAACTAAGACATTCGTAAATCCCCCCCCCCGAAGGTATTTCCCATGATGGGATAAAAGCCCACGAAACATACCACTCATATGTAGATCTTTACTTCGCCGTTGCCCATTTCATCACATGGGAAGCTTTGAGGATTAGAAAGCCTCTATCAATTGCTGGGGGGGGGGAGATGGGTCCCAGAAATGCAGCATTATCAACAAAAGAGACACAGTTCTGGCTGATACAATGCAAGCTCCTTTCTCGAAAAAATATAATGGCTTCAGTATACAATAATGCTTCCGAAAACCCGTCTCCGATAAACCAAACTTCTAAAAAGAGGGCATGAAATAAGTAATCCCTCGCCCCCTAATGTGCGCTTTCCTCCCTGAAAAAAAAAAAATAATACGGTCTGAAAAACATCCCAGGGATTCCAAAACTGGGCAGGCTCCATTTTCCTCGTTCCTAATATGCCACGTATAAAGAAAGCAGCTGCATATTTATAACAGGATTTATATATATTTGCATATAAGACCGAGTTATAGCTTTCAAATACTATGAAATTTCACAAGATTTAGAATATAAGATTTAAATTCCCATATTTCTTTTCCGAAGAAGAATGTGGATTTTTTATCATATCAAAACTGAGGTGGGACTATAGGTAAATGATTTAAGTAAGAACTGATGCGTTCAGTTGAACCTGACGTCTGCCATAAGCAATGCTTGACATTTTGTTAATTATCTTTCAGAAGCTTCGCGCGTACCTCTTAGAAATTTGTCTCTTACCACTGGTAGTAACTTTACCATAGTCTGAGAATCACTGGATTATACAATATCAGCACTTGGTCTATGGGAAATAACAAAAGAAAGACGTTCAATAGAAGTCCAAATTTGGCTTTGTGTTTTGAAAACTATTCAGAGAAAGTCATTTCAACATATTCAATGATTTATAATGGCGTATTTAAAATAGCTCAAAGATCTCAATAGATTTCCAGAGACACAAGTGGCTGAAAACTATTCATTCAGACAATTATCAGCACATTTTTATTCAGGAACTATTCCAAATCATGCAATAATGTATATATTTTATATACTTCAGGCATACATTTCTTCAAGCAGGTTAAGTATGATAATTATTTTCTCGCTATGTGAAAAGAATATTTCGGATACTGAATCAAAACTTCACGTACTCATGATCAGAAACATAGAAAGGAAGTTAAATAATGAAAGTACAATACGAAGAAAAGCATCGATACTTTTACAGGTCACCACTTTCATACTTTTTTATCGGACGTGACTGGGCCTAGCGCCCCGAGTTTCAAGAAGCCCCCCAAATCACCGTAATCTTTTTTTTTTTCTATAATCTTTTTTTTTTCTATTATGAAAACAAGAGAAGTGGATATGACGGGCCCCTCAAAAGATGTCACACCTTGACATTATATAAAGCTTTTAAAACTTTATAGGAAAAGAAGAGGAGTTTTTATACTCACATGTTTTGACAGCTCAAACTTTTATACTTTTACCCTCAAGCATTTCACTTTTGCAGGGCATGAATGTTGAAGACTGTTTCGAGAATATATGCAAACTTAAAGTAATGTTTGAGATGTGTAAGAGAAATAGAAATATGTGCTCTCAAAAATTAAATGATACAATCCTCGAAATATTAAAACTCCGTGGAAATTACAAAGGCCAGTCAGCACTTTTAATACCAAAAACGGAAAAGAAATGAATAAAATACAGATGTATATTATAAGTTAAACTGGCAATCCAATTTAAAAAAATCCTTGCTGAAGCAACACGAATAAAAACTAATCGAAAGTAAACATCAAGAAAACTGCAACATTCTAACACGGGATATAGTGACACGAATTCAACTATATATGCCAAAATCAAACCTTGGTGCGAGTTCAAATTGCTATCAATACAAAAGTATTCATTAAGCTTTAGCACACTTTTTAAGTGCATGAGATGACAATCACTGTATGATAAATTACGAGAAGCCGAAGATGATTTATGCGTTCGCAAACAACACGGAAGAAAAAAAAAATGCAATCGACAGCGGGGAAAATTGAGACAACTTTTTTTTTCAGCTCTTTTAATACTAACGAGGAAATTAAAAAAACAACAAAAAATGTGAAAATTAAAAAATAGAAAAGTGGCCGCTGATTTACGTATTTAAGATAATAGATTGAAAAATAGATTTATCTGCATGCGGAAGAGATATTCCTCTGCTCCTATTATAGTTAACTTTATTCGTTGCAACATAGTGATCGCCCATTGTTACTTATATTTCGTTTGATATATCTTTCTGCCTCTTGCAACAACACTCACGAGTAGTTTGCACACAGACTGGCAGTGCTTGATTTATCATTCTTGTGTATTCACCATTTATTTCAAAATACAGCTAACATGTTTCGTGCATCTGCTAAAAAGAGACATCTAATGATGTTAATTTTTTATTTCTTACTCTAAATCTTATTTTAGAAATCAGAAATAACAGCAATCAGTTTAGATGTTAAAATGTGACGCGACTGGAATGCTTTCATGTTGTCGCCATTTTTCCCTCATTTTTGTCTTGCTAGTTATTATTTAGCTTTATGCTGGCCTTCTCTTTCTTTTTTGTAAAACATGATGCAAAAAATGATTCAAGCACATGTAAAGAACCTTATTTATGTTCCTCTTCAGCAACACTTTATATGCCACTGATTAAAAATTCTTTAGAATCATTGTTGCAACATTAATAATACAATATTAAGTGCGGTTTTCATGATCACTGTTGCACATAAGTTTCTTACTTAAGTAACTTATATTTCCACCTTATACATTCCATATAAGCTTATGTTAAATGCAAAAAAAAAAAAAATTGATTACCAAGTAATTCGTCAGCAGAAGAAACTTCAGCTCTTTGAAATTTGAAATACTTTTGTCCCACGGAAGCCAATTAAACTTATTACCGTTGTTGATACGACTGTTCCAGGTGAATTAAGACTAAGAACAAATAAGCAATTTTTCAGGAAATGCAAGGCGGAATCTAAATTATTCATAAAAAACAGTTGATGAAAATGCAACCAAGGCTGACTGTTAGCCTATTCTGATTACTTTAATATAAATTATGTTATGCTTGTTCTATAGCAAAAATTCTGAGAGGCTACCTGTCTCAAAAGGCATATATTCATGAAGGACGTTTTAAAAGAAAATGAACGTTATTCGTGTCATATACGGCGGAATCGAAGAAAACCCTACGCAGCCAAACAATTCAGCCACAAAGAACCAAATCCAGGATGAACAACCAGCTTTCAGTGGTCGTATCCACTTGGTTATGGGATAGGCCTTAAACTATACCATTATTTTTGAAAACCGGGATATGTCAATTCGTTTACGTAACTTCTTCACAATAGCGATATTCTACAGTAATTACCAAACTAGTTAAGTGTTTACAAACCAATTCACTGACATGAACAAAATTTCACACAGTTTACTTTTCAGAGTATTAGCAGCACTTCAATTTAACGACGGCTAAAACTTATTCAGATATATCTATCTACCATTACACTGCAGATCGATTAAAGCGAACCCCTCCTTAATCTTAAAGGGTGACGTTTGAGGGTCAAAGGATCGCACGAATGAATATAAACTAAAGAAAAAAAAATGTTTCAGTAATATAATGCAAATCGACAGTTTCGACAAAGCGAAGTAGATTGCACAAGAATACACCCTACCGTGCAGTCCACTTCTATGTTTATTTTCTAATCCAATCTAAGTTTTCTTTAAAAAAAAAATGGACGGGGGACTTTTCTATTGTTCCCTTGATGAAGAGCGGCCCTACAAAAGATTTCGCCATTCTATATTGATTGATCATGCAGAATGATCTGGTAGCAAAGGAATCGATCCCTTAGGGAAAAGTAAGTTTATGTTGCAACACTTCAATTTAAAGTATCAACTAGAAAGTTCAAGAGCATAATTGCATCACTCGTTTTCCTAAATTGAACGTGCAGTGACCAATGGATACTGGCTAAGACATCTTCATACAGTATATATTATGACCAGCATTTGCAATAAAATCACTATTTGAGCGATACTTATTAAATATTACTCCATTACGAAATCAAACCGAAACAAGAAATTTAAAACACGATCTTATCTACTCAGAACGAAGGAAAAGGAATCTGATTCCAAACAACGATTAAAATAGGTGATTGAACCCTAATGTTTCGGAAAATGACTACGAAACTGTTCGAATTACAATACCTTTAATAAGTTCGCAGCGATTGGTTACAAGTTTAGGCACAAATTAAGTCTGAAGGAGTAGCTCGAAAAATCAAATTCAAGAACAGCAGTAGCATGAATGTGATTTTCGAATGTGATAATAGAACATAAGGTCGTGCCCAAAACTCATTTTTTGTTCAAGTTAAGATAGACATTAATAAATATCATTAGTGTCTATCGATAAAACAAAACGGTTTTATCGATAAATTTCATAGGAAAAAATTATGCAATTTATTTCTAATCAACTAATCGGTAATTGCCTAAATAATTAATTAATAGATAATTGCGATAAATGCAATTATTGGCACTTTAAATGTATTCATGCGATCAAATTTTAATATAACTGTGAAATTTTATAAAACTATAAACAAAAACAAGAGAAGTTCGGTGCCCTCCAGCATCGAGCAGTAAAATCGCTGTCCACTGGTACTTCGACCTGGATTTAAATCCCTGCATGGGCTGGCTGTCTGCAAGAGAAGTTTTCGTGTTTTTTTCCCTGCGTTAGAGGAATACCCGCCAGTTTTCCTATGAAAATCCTCCATGAAGTTATTTCACTTTGGTCCGCGAGTGCTTTGCCGTAATCTAAATGATCCAATTTAAGTTCTTCACGAAAAAGCTTCATTTTGCACTATTTTCTGCTATTCCACGTCAGGAATCTTTGACAATTCGTTTACTGCAGAGACATTCCAATTTTAAGTGATTTCCATGCTAAATTAAAATAAGTTATTTATATTCTTTACCTCTAGCTTATGGTGCCGAAAGCTCATCGTCATAATGCGATAAGCGTAGCATATCTTTGAAGTTAATTACGAAATAAATAAAATACCTGCCTTAAGTTAAATACCACACAGACTCTGTAGAATTAGAATAGCTTTATGTAGTTACGCTTAGAAGGCGCAATAATATTATCAAGTCTGTAGAAAAAATTCTATTTCACGCAAATTAACTTATTCTACACACTATGAATCTATAAAATTTTAGGACTAAATTTTTTTCAGTCAATCCTATCTAGGCTGCCAGAAGGATAATGAGTAGTCATGATAACCAGCGTATCTCAATTTGCTTTCTTTTAAATAGCGTCTCCTTATGGGAGGAAAAAAAATCTTCATATGGAATTTTTTGCTTGATTTCTTGTAGCCGATACAAATAGTTATTGATTCAAAGACTGGACATTGAGAAGCAGTAAAGGTTTCATTCAAATCACAGATGATAATACCTATTTTGAAATCGTAACCAGCGATGAAATTGTTTTTCTTACAAATGCCAAATAAAATAATAATCATCTATCTGCATACACAGGGAAAAATTCTGCCACAGAAATTTCAGTTTCAGAAGTATGGAGCCAACACCATGTTGGTGATCTTTGACTGACAGTAAGAAGTTCACAAAGAATTTGTACCTGACGGGTAACAAAGAACTCTACAAAGGACTAAATTCTGAAAAGAATTCAGCGCGTTAGGCCAGGAAAGGTTCAAACAGGCAACTAGCTTTTTTTTCAAGAATATTATACCCCTTTGGGCGATGTAACTTCGTTAAACGGTTTATGTCAAAGAAATGTAACAGTTTTTAGTCACTCCCCCTCTCTTGGTAGATTTAGCACCTAGAAAGTCTCATCTTAAACGGTACCTTTGACAGAATTATAGGGCACCTTTGATGGAGAAAATTATAGGGCATCTCAAAGGGACCTTTGACAGAATTATAGAATTCTTAAAAACAACGAGGAAATAAAAGAGTATTGCAGCAAGGGTTTTCTACAAAAGCATCCTAAAACGGCACAAGAAGGCATGTATGTATTAAGCTAAACAGTAATAAAGTTTCACCTTTCAAATCTCGACTTTTTACGAAGTCAGTCCTAAAACGTTTTAGACATACTGTGTAATAAGTTTCTTACTGAATGGAGACATACATTCGTTCTTTGCCTCTTTTTTACACGACATAAGAAGTTTTCTTTCTTAGCCTCCTTTTTATATTCCCGGGGAGGTGCCAATAAGTTTCTGAAAATGTTTACTATCTTATTATATATTACGAGACAGAAATCTGTTATGAAACACTATTATGTTGTATGCAGAAAAGAGATCCGAGATGAGAAAATTATGAAATTTCAAACAGTATTTAAAACATGAAAAGCCAGACAAAAAATGAAAAGAAGACGCTCAGAATGCAGAGAAAGCGTAGGATATGATCGACATAAAAACGACAGATGGACAAGGAAATTATTTGATTGATTTCCTGGAAACATTGTCAGGAAAGTCTAACCTCAAAAGGTACTTAGAATTTGTACTATATTATTAAGGATACCACAAACAGGGTTTCTCCTGGCAAGAAAAATGGCGCTTTGTTGAAGAACTTGGGATCTTCGGCTTCCTTTTAGTTTTCTTATCATTGTACAAAATGAATGGCACTGGATGAATACAAATTATACTGCAGTTAAAACACTCACAGCTAAACAGCTTTAGTAATAATAATAATTTACGAAACATAGAATTTACGAGCAGATACCAAATGCACAGAATGTAAATATGACAAGCAAATTAGAAAATGCTCACTCTCCTTTCTGTATTATCGGATCGTATCATATCGTATTTAATGATAACCCTTTTTTTTAACCAAGCATTTTCATAAACGCAATAAAGAAGTATAATAAATAATAAATTATACAATAATAAAAGACTAAGAAACATATTTATTTCACACTATTTACTTAAATTAAAGAAAGAAAAAAAAAACGTATACCTAAAATGATGAAATTAGTTACGGTCTCAGAATTAAATTTAAAAAAAAACTGTTTTAAGAGAATTAAAAATGAAGAATTATTATTGTCTATCACTTTATCGAAGCAGCATAAAATAAATATACTGCTTCGATAAAGCAGCGTTAAAACAGCAGTTTTTTTATTATACATTTCTGCCTAATAAATGCAGCTGAATAAGTATTAGAACAGGGATTCACGCCGCCCAATCGGTATAGTGGTTAGCGTCGCTGACTGCCGTGCCGAAGGGCTCGGATTCGAATCCCGGAGAAGGCATGGATGTTTGTAAATGTAGAGTGTCTGTGCGGCATGGCGGCAGTTTAAATACGTGGCGAGCCGAAAGTCCTCTCATGTGGTTTCGTGGAAGGGAAGGAGGGTGGGAAATCAAAATTGCGGGCGGAACTGAGCCAAATCGTACTGTCACCTGTTAGGTGCTCAAGCCTGTTGCCAACGACAGGCGTAATCTTGCACTCCTTGACACGAGAATTCTCATGGGCTTGGGCTGACTTTGTCAGGCAAGTGAGCATGAGTAACAAAAACAACACAGAGGTTCTCAACCAGGGGGAACTCTACCCCCGGCGGGAGTTCAATACTGTCAGAAGGTAGGAAATTCCAGCAGGGGAATGAAATTCCCCCCAAATTTCGTAAGGTCAGTCTCCTATTTACCTGTTAAGTGATTTCGTTTTTAAGTTTATGAAAACTTTTTTTTACTAAAGTTTTGGTATTTATCAACATTTTTTACTCCTTTTTCTTGATTAATTTTATAAACCACATTAAAAACAATCTAAATTTAAATAAATGTACGTCTATTTTTCAAGTTTTACAAAGGAGGGACGAATGATCGTCTAGCATTGGGGTAAAAACACATGGAGAACCACCGTACAAGAAAGTTTATTGCTTAGTATGCATACTTAATATGTGGAATCTATTAAAAAATTAATGATAAATAATATTAGTATGAAAACTACAATATCAATAATAATATTAGTAAGAATGTATTATTATTATTATTATTGTTGTTAGCTATAATATGTAAGAAAAACTAATGTCTGCAGACATCTCATGATATCTGATCTTACATAGATTGATTAACATGTAACTCTCAAATATCAAGAAAATAACAGGAATAACAGGAACCTAATTCCAGGAATATATACTATAATAGCTCTTTATCATAGTGTTATAATTTTCATTCTTATCAGAGTAAATAAATAAATAAATAAACAATCAGTCCTTTAAAAAAATACAGATTAATGATCTATTACTTCCTCATTTCTTTGCCGTTCTTAAATTTTTTTGCCTCACTCGTGCAATATACAAGATGTTTTTTTCCTTTAAAACTGACATTACTTAGAGTCATTTCTAGTTCGGTCATCAGCTGGATTTTATCTGATTAAGGCAAGGCTTCGAGGGGCTATCTGTTTAAGGGAAGGTATGCCTTCGTGGAGAACTTTCTAAGGAAATCTGGCTCATACGCACGTTTATACATGGGGAAAACCATGAAAACTGCCATGCAGACAGCCCGCGGGATTCAAACCTCGGACCAAATTACCTATTAGTGTTCAGCGACTTTACCGCTCGGCCGCCGGTGGGCCTATCAGCTGGAATGCCACCAAATTTGGTACGGGGACTGAAAATGGAACTGGAAAAAAAGATTCCACGAAGGAAAATAGTTCCGAAAGTTGCCGATATTGCAAAATGTTGTGTTCGTAAAATTTGAAAACGCAAATGCTCGGTTACGTAAACGACAGCAGGGTTAGTACTTAAAATAAAGATAAAGGAAAAACACCTATAGACATTACGAACGTTAGCTGGGTTCAACATGCGTCTGACTTTACCTCAGCGTACTTTATTTGTGAAGTGATTTTATCTTCATCATTCGAACACAGACACCGCTCTTAGTGAGTTTAGAAGCAATAACAACCTATGTAATGGCTGTTTTTCGATGAATGCATTGGAAGACATGATCCAGAAATTTAAAGAAACAGCATCCTCAGCTCTTCGGTTTGGTAGAGGGAGGAAACTGGTGCCGGAACAGACAATCACTGATGTCGCGACTGCAGTTGTTGATGGCACCCACAGGACCATTGCTGGTAATAGCGTACCAAGGCAATAAGCCACGACAATTAGATCTGAATCTTTCATATACACGAAAATCTTTCTGAAAGTTCTTCATTTCCACTGATACAAGCTAAGTCGCGTACATGAATCGAAACACAACGATTATGATAAATGGGCGGCATTTGCTCTCACACTTCTTGCCAGGATGGAGGTCGATGTTGCTTACCCGTGGAGAATTCTGTGGGAAGATGAAGTCCATTTTCCCCTAAATGGAGCTGTTAACACTCACAATTTTTGAAGTTGGGCATTCGAATAATTTCATGCTGTTCAGGAAAGTCCACTGCATTCATTAAAAGTCACCTTTTTGGTGTGACTTCACATGTGATTTCATTAGCAGACCATTCTTTTTTGACAATATTACTCTAACAGGACCACGCAAAGGTATTTCACACAGAGGTTCGCAACCAAAATGTGGTTGTGAACCATGTTGTGGAATGACAAAACTAGTCAGCATATCAAACTAGTTTTGTCATTCCACAACTTCAGAAGAGGCCGTAGAACATCAGGTAACTTCATTTAACTTTAGGCTGGAACAACACTGCATAGTGATCTTGGTACAACGGCTGTTGCGCCATCACTTTACAGAAGAAGTGGTCACTTTTTTCCTCTTGCATGACAGCCTCGCTCACTAAACTAATCCTATATGACTGGGGTAGTTATTTGAAGGTCTACCTCGGTGGGGTCTGACCTTGATGACCTTAAAGGACAACATATCACAGGCTCTGCTGAGCGTTCCTGGTCACATGTTACCTTCGTCCGTCGATAATGTTGTCTACAAGATGCAATATGTGATCCACGAGAAGGGTAATCTCATTGTAAGATGTCTATGCCTTCGCCGATGAAGCGCTTATAGCAAATAAAGTACTATGGTGCTCTGAAATATCATCTCTGTACCCCTTTGGGGCAATTAGTTTGCTGCATGAAACCAGTGTCACATTGAAATTTTCGTCTCTGATTTTTCTAGCACTCAGCTAGACTAGTAAGCTAGAACAATGCCATGTTTTCGCCTATCGGCAACATTCAGAACTATTTTTTTTCACGGAATGTTTTCCCAATATTGTTATTAGTCATTAGTCCTACTACCAAATTTAGTGGCATTCCCAGCCGATAAGGTTGAGCTACAGATGGCTCTGAGTAGTGTCAGTAAAAAAAAAAAAAAAAAAAAAAAAAACTGTACAACAACTGAAACTCGCTCTTTTAAATAAAATATGCTAATTATATAAATCGAACCCACAGCAGAGATAAAAGCAGTAAATAAAGAATAACTCGAAACCACGCTATTCCTAAAGAATTCCTTAGGATGCAAGAGCCTATAATTATGAAAATCTCGAACTCAGAGAATATTTCCCAAGATGTTTGCATTTGTGACAGTACTGAATCCCTTAGATACATCTCAGCACCCCCAAATTAAATATTAAAAATGCTAGCAATAACAAAACTGGCTTCATACATAATTATGTGTTCTCCATTAACGTACCACAAACGATTAAATAATGCGCCACAGAGCTCGTAGTGTACAGTGTTCAAATTTCACAAATGTTCTTTTACAGCTTCAATTTCAGCTCTCCATTGTTATGAAAGAAAGTTATTTCCCTGCAGCTAAATTTTTATATTTTATCCATTCATGAGTATTGTAAATAATTGCCAATGCTGAAACAAATCAAATAAATAGCGACAACCGCATCTCATTAAAGCAAACATTTCACATAACAGCTTTCGGTCACATAACAGGTGCCAGTACGGCTGAGGCTAATCTTTCAGGGAAAACAAAAGAAAAAAAAAAGAAAACAATTAAAAATTCGGTATAATATTAATAAAGGATTTTCATTAATGCTCCAGGAATTAATAACTGCATAAATCAATGCATTTTACTACGTCATATACACGAATGAAAATACACATGTATTAAATTTCCCGTAGAAAAACAAAATACATTCTGAAGTAAACCTGCTGCTTTTATAAATATAGCTTCGTAAGGAAAAGAAAAGCTGGAGGGCATGGCAATTTAATTTGGAAATGATTTCGGATCTTAGTATTTTTTCTTCAATTAACAAGCTGAAGAGAAAAGGAAACCACTAATAAAATAAGACACACATAACATTTATTAATGAAATAGGTTGAGGAGGCAGTTTAGATACAATTCCATATTTAATTACGACTTAATAAATAAAAAAAATTGTGAGTGAGCAGTGTCTTATGATAATAATGATAATGATGCTGCTGCTGATGATGATGATGATAACGACAACGACAATGATGATTAGCATCAAAATATTCTTATTAAGGATTAATGTGTGCATTGTTAATCGCGATAAACTGACATTAAGAAAATAGTTGAATACTGAAATGCTCTGCATTTAATGCAGTCTATTATATGTATTGATGATGATGAAAGTTAATTTTGAAAATTTTTACTTTGGCAAGAATGCACGATATACCCTGACTTAAGTATGGTAGTAGTAGTTTATAATGTTTATAATGCCTTAACAGCAGCACAATATTCTAAGCTTAACTCGTGTTTAGCTTTAGAAAATACACTGGTATATATTTCTACACATCATGAATGAAGAGAAATGACACACAAATCTACTACAAAAGAGCACCAGCAGCCTGAATAGAATCGGTTTCAAGTTCAATGCTAACAACAAATGTGACCTCATTCACACAATAACTGTTGAATAATGCTAAGAGACGTTTATAGTTTCAGCTGATTGACAGTTCTCGTCTTCCGCGCTAGGTCTGCTGTCGATGATTAATTCTTTTAAAAGCGTACAATTATTTCACGTTACAAGAATCAGAAATGATATTTGAATAAAAGTATTAGAACCCGAGATACACTTTTAAGCGGCAAATAGTTCTTATAAGGAATGTTCTCCCCCACCCCTGCTTTTTCTAGAGGTATGCGGCGTTTTACACACAGAGAACTTTCTTTCAAATATTTTGCAACAGTAATCCATGCCTAGGCACGTTTTTAAGTGAGCTTATTCAACGAGTTGCTCCTTTTTGGACCAGCCACTCCCTCTTATTCTCTATTCTCGATCCGTCCCGAGAAGCTTTCATGCACCTGACGGTGGGCATGCGCAAATCGTGACCAAACAAAGGGGCCGTTTCGGGGGCAGGTGGCCCGACCCCACTGTTAATGAAAAATCACGCGTTAAACTTCGTAAAGAAAATGTTACAATTAACCGGATATTACGTTAGTGTTTGTTACTTGATTGGCATGACCTTGAGGTAGATCTCATTCCCCCTCGCTTCTTTTTTATATTATATATATAAGGAATTTAGCTTCTTAATTACAGTAATAATTCGTTTCAAAATTTGCAAAAAGCCATACTGTAAATATAAGTGGTCTGAATAAATACCACATCGTTACAGACGACCAGCAATGAGGATTAGTATAAAGAATGATAGATACATTTCAATTTATCGGAGGAAGGGGGGGGTTCTATTGGCGTAATTACGGAAAGCTTCATGAAATAAAACAATAAATAACGGAAAGGTTCATGAAATAAAACAACAATCTTACCTTTCGAATATCAAAAATCGCTCCATGGACTGCAGATGAAAAAAAATAAAGAAATTTCAAATGATTTATTTACTTTAGAATAGCAGTTACAACTAATTTAAACTATTTGTAAAGCTGTTTTTTCTTTAAAAACACGTGTACATACCGGAAAAGTTAAAGATTTCCGCAAGACGTACAATTTTATACCAATTTCAAGGAATTTTACTCAGTCCGACATAATTTGTCTTAAACAGTCTATTCACGCTTATGATAAACGAAGCTCGTTCATGAATAATAAAAATATTCACAATAAAAAAAGTAAAAATGAAAAAAATGATGATTAATTAAGTAGAAGTGCAGAACTTTCTATACCGTGTTTACGATCTCAGCTGAAATCGGAACGAAATGCATCTATATGTCCTATACGTATTTATACTAGCATATATATAATCCTATATATATTTATACTATCATAGGGAAAAATGGAAAATGACATGTAGAATTAAAATTTACAGCCCACTTACGCAGTATATTAGATTTATTCCCAATTCATCCAAAAAAAAAAGTGTCGAAAAAGTTATTTAAAACCGAGGAATTTTAATAGCATTAAAAAAGTTATTCAAAAGGAGAAAATATCCCCCCCCCCAATCTTAACAGTTGCGCCACTTTTATTCTGATCATCTGATTGTAATGAAAGGTAACATAAATTCGTCAAACGAAGATCAAAATTAATTTTCGACTAAAATGTTGAATTCTGTATTCTTCATGACAGTTTTGCTAACGACAACAAAGAACCCCCTCCCCCCCAAAAAAGCACCTGCAGTAAAATATAATAGTTACCAACAGATAATAAATTCAATCAACACAAAGGGTGTAAAGTTATTACATGTCAGCATACAATATACCAATCTCCAAAAAAATATCCAAACATCTCTTAAAAGTGCAATCATGGTCATTCTTAAAATCCTGCGAGGCAAAGAGTTCCATAAAAGAATTACATCAACAAAGAAAGGTGATGGCTTCGATTCCGTCGAGGTTTCATTTACATAATTTGTAAACATGGCCCCAAGTTCTTTAACATCCACTTTTATCTGTAGAAATCCTTTACTCATCTTAAACACTCGTATTAATTGTCCCCTGACACGCCTCTTCTCAAGTGTGAGAACAGTTTTAATGAAGTTAATCTATCATCATAGTCACAGCTGCTAAAATCCTGGGCCATTCTTTCTGCTCTGAGTTCCAGCAGATTAATAGTCTTTCTGAGATAAGCACCAAAAAAGTGCACAGCATACTTCAATCAGTAATTCTACTCAAGAGTAAAAATAACTCCTTAAAAACAATTTTACTGATAGACAGAGCCGGGACAAGTGTGAGACAAGCGGGGCACTAGCCTCGGGTGAACGGCTATGAGGGGCACCAAATTAGCTACGAAATTTTAAAAATACGTTAAAAAAATTAAATCACGATTTTTAACTCTCAATTTTGAAACGTATGGATACCGTTTTAAAACACCACATTCAAAGTACTAAAAATGGGGCTACAGTCTTAGGCCCTTGCGACTCGCATGCTTTTCCATACTTTTCCGAAATTAATTATAGAAACCAAAACAAAACTTAATTAATATTAACGATTTAATATTTTAAATGAGGCAGAAAAGTCATTATAACATTACATTTTACAGAGTTTATGCTCATTATTATTCCTTATTTTTATTTCTAATACAGATGCATCAGATTTATATAAGGCATCATTTATGTCGCTTTAAATAAATCAGTTTAAATTTTTTTTATTTATGACTTCGTGAAAATTAAAAATGAAAAAAAAAAAAAAAAAAAAGGAAACGGTAAATTAAGCCTTGTGATCAGAAAACTTTTAACTACACATAAAGCTGCACTCTTAAAAGAGGGATTAACCTAAAATTAAATCGCGGTGAATGGATTTGCTGAATGAGTTTTTCCTCTTGTGTAACGTCAATACAAGTCAGTTTCTCTAGAAATTCCTCCGTAAATGTATCTCTCTCCTTAAACAAATAGCCTTGGCGTAATTTATGATACTGAAAAAGTTTACAGTTTTAATTTTAAACAAAAGTACAGCAGACCGATTTTTCTCACTCTTCACGGAAAATGAGAGAAATTAATGTCGAAGAATATGAAAATTTAGCATTAAAGACGAATATATCAACAGAATAAGGAAGAAAAGTTAAAAAAATATATATTAATAAATTAGATTGTCAAGAATCCATTCACAGCAGAACTGATTTTTCAGCAAAATACCATTTCGTAGTAGAAATAATAAAAGTGACAGATCTATGTTTTAATCTTAGATCTAAAATAAAGGTACGAAAAATTAAACGAGATACCTTCTTATTTAAAATTTCTAACTGGTGAAAAATTAATGCCATTGGCTTTAGGTATTTTGAAAGCCTTTATAACTAAACACTTTAGGTATTTTATTTATAACTAAGCACTTACGTATCTAAATGATATAACTGATTTTCTTTTTTAATTTGCTATATCAGTGGTAGTCAAACTATGTGTCGCGAAAATTGATAGTGGGGGTCTCAAGGTGGATAAAAATCCTTAACAACAAAAACAAAAACAAAAAAAAAAAATCTGAACTGATTGTATTTAACAAGTGTCGACGCTCTGCTGCTTGGAGTCGCAAAATCGTCCCCCCCCCCCTTGTGTGTGCAATTTGCATTTTTATGGGGTCACTCTGCCATAAAGTCTGGATAATATTGCTCTAGATATTTCATCAGGAATATCTTATTTAAAAACCTCACTATTTTAATAATTCTTGCCGCTACACCAGGATCTGATTTTTTTCTTTTTTTAAGACTATTAAAAAATACAGTTTTGCTCAATCATATACGAATCCAATATTTGGAGTTGAAAATTTTTTAACAATTATTACTGTGAAAGAAAGCTTCAGATAAACTTAAAATAATAATAAAAAAATTTTATGCAAAATCTTCTCATGGTTATTAAAAAGAAAAGAAAACACTTGAAATATTACTATTTTCTCTACAAAATATGAAATAAATAATCAAGCAGATTTTACAAACAGTTATTGTAGATTTTATAGCTTAACATCATTTTTATATTAATTATATTATTATTTTATTACTTATTATTACTACTATTTTTATTTTACATGTATGTTTTTTGCTCATATTACTTCGTAATATATCAAAAAGGTACCTTTTAATTTAAAAAGTATAAATCATCTACAACTGATACATTAAACTATTATAAGAGTTACAACATTATTTAGTACCTTCGCTAAATATGAAAGTGTACAAATATAACCAATTTGATCATACAGTTTACATTTACATTGTTTACATTTTTGACTCCGGTGAACAAATTCTTAGCCTGCCATTCTAACCCCTGCCCTGCTGATAGATTACGATAAATAATTTGCTTTCTTTCAAATACATGGAAGTTAATAGAGGAAATAATTAAATGAATTAAGTTTCAAATTTCGGTTTTAGTTATTTTACTGTCTGAGTTTCCTAACTCCTTTTTAAGTTTTCTTACCAAGACTATGATAACTGAAGAGCAATTTCAAAGCGTACTTTGCAAGAATATTCGCAAGGAATAGGAATTCCAATCTTCAACTAATAAACATTTTAAAACAGCTCCTGCCACCCCCCCAAAAAAAATCAATAACTTATCTTAAGAAGTAAAGAAAAACGAAAAATGTAATTTATTTTTTATTCCTTCCTCCAAAGGATGCTGTTAGTAACTTTTTACATTTTTTTACTGTTAAATTCAAAGTTGCTTGTCAAAAATAAAAAACAGTTATTCAGTTTCAGAAATTATTACAAGTAAACATTATTTTTTTTAAATAACATATATGCACTATTGTAATAGTTAGCTTGGATGCATCAGCAAAAATTTTACTGATTTTATCTGATAATGCAAAATTTTAAAGAATATAAAAATTTATTTGACTTATAAATAATAGCTTTGGTACTTAATATGAAATGAACAGTTTTACAGGCCTAGTTGATATATGCTTTACTAATTAACGGTTCGTTTGGAAACTTAGACAAATAAATGAAAAGGCGTAAATTATACAAAATTTTGTGCGATTCAATAATGTATGCACATAAAAAGGGAAAACAAGTTAAAAAATCTGATGTATATACCACACGACTTCCTTGTACGGAACATTAAATTATACGCATTTTTTCTTTCATTTCATTTAAACTTATTGTATTGAATTAAATCTACTTCGTCGACAGTGCATAAACCACTATAGAATAAAAGCACTCTTCAAAATTCACTATATTTGTTTACCATAGCGACACTCTGGCGCTAGGTTCACTTAACAGCGTTACATCTCATTCATTATAATTCAG
>KK120609.1:399402-413636 GCA_000611955.2 Stegodyphus mimosarum | reverse complement strand
TATTCGTACTCAAATTAGACAAAAAGTATTTACAAATGTAAAATAATAGTAAAAACAGTTAAAAAAGCCTAAGGAGATTAAAAAAAGCAAAAACAAACTAATTATATAAACTAAATAAAATTAAGAAGAAAAATTCTACATCAAGAATTAAAGAATCAATTTTTTAATTCAAATTTAAAAATAAATTGTTCAGTCGAATTATACAAAGCCTAATATAAAGGTGGCTCAATTACATAAAAAATAGCTTTTTATGAATTTTAAATTTATGCCAAAAGATAATTATAAAAAGAAGCTTCTGGAGAGAGCAAAGTTAGAATGAAATTTTTTAAAAAAATTAAAACAAAGAAAATTTTGTTTACAATTTCCGTACCTCTTGAATACTTAGGAATGCATCTAAATTCATTAAAAAATATATATGTATATGTATAAACGTAGGAGAGACATATATGTAGACTTGTGTAATTCTGAAAATTGTTGCAGTCTCCGTTAAATATCAAACATAAAGGCTGGAAGAAAAGTAACATTTTGGCATTCAGTCTTTCTGAACAAAAAAAAAAAAAAAAAAAAAAAAAGAAGAAGAAGAAGAAATAACTGCACATCTTTCGGAAACCTTGTTTTATTATTATGGCTGCATACGTTAAAAAGTTATTTCGTGTAACCGCTGTTTCAAGGCAACGCCTTTCACGCACTTGTTTGTCGTTGCTTCGCAATAATGTTAACGGTTATCTTGACCTCTCCGAACCAACTTGCGGAACACAGCGACGCTACACCCACAATTTATGGAATAGCAGTTTCGCATATGATCTGCACTTTCATCTCCAGCATTTAGACTTTAAAAATAACAGTATCTTAACAGCGCATTACCTAAAGTAAACTCTTTCTTTCTTTTTTTTTTAAGCCTACACAAACAGTGCAAACAAAGCCCAAACAGGACCCCCATGCACAAGCTGAAACTACGTTAAAATTAAGGAAAATACACTGAAAGAAAAGAGAAAACTTGTTTCTTCTGGGGTTAAAAAAAAATATGCCAATGCTGTTCTAACAAGAAATTAAACTCAACTTTTACTTCTCTCTTCTACGTCTTCCGAGGAAAGTCTCTTCATTAAATAAGGTATTATGATTGTTATACATGAAGCTGATATACTATGAAGAATTTTTATAGGCATTTACGCTGCAATTATATTTTAGAACTTTCATACTTGCTATTCCTTCTGAGAATTTGCATGGATAATATAAGTAGTTTTCAAAAAACGGTGATTAAGTGCTAATTATGGGAAACACCAAACAATGAATAAAAGAGCCTTATTTATAGCGATAATTTGAAAAAACTTCAGTGAAATTTTAAAAAAGTATTAAAAATAGAAATTTAACTTTTTATTTTGAAATGCGAAACAGTCATAAATATCAGAACAAAACCAATTTCCAGAAAAATTAATTTTTGCAATTTAAATCATATTTCGAGCTGCCATTTGTGAGAAACAAGGACGCATAAACATTGGTCAACTCTGGCAGGTTTTGGATCTGTAAAAAGTTAATCTTGCCGCACACATTTAAGTGATTTATTATACAGACATTTTTCACAGTTTGCAGCGCAGAGAACAGTAATTCAAATTTTCTGCTTACTGCGAGATGATATTTTCCATATATTTAAGTGAGAAGAGCTAGATATGAACCGAAAAATCAACGTCTTCAATGTTTGTTCGTCTATTATGATCTAGTTTTCAATGAAGTAGCATGCACGAAAAAGATTAAAGGAAAAAAGATTAGATGGCATTCTGTTAAATAAATCATTTTCACTTTAGAAAGTTATGTTTCTTTAGTTAAGGTAAAATCTTGTATTAACAGCTTGATTATTTAAAAAAAAGAAAATCCTAAATTTTCTTAAATTAGCGGATATTAACAACCCCATAAGTAATAATTATTCTATAACTATTCGAAACACACCTGTTCTGCAAACTATCTCATTATAGTAAACTACAGAATTTAATTATAGCGGTTCTTTATGAATTTAAGTATCCTTTTCATGTGAGCCTCAATTTCCACGTATCTTAGTTACTAACCGTCTTGTAATTTTCATTATATTTTTCAAAAAGATGTCAAATAAATACAATTTAAGTTTTGCAAAATCTTTCCTGGACCTTTCAGTATTAATTCTACGTTCTCAATGATTCGAGAACTAGAATTTAAGAATCACTGGATTATTTAAAACAGAGAGCATATAAGAAGGCAGTCGCTCAGATAGCAAATATCTTTCTATTAGCAGTGCAGAATTACGGGATATTTTAATAGGATAGTTGAAAAGAAAAGAAAATTTTATGTTTTCGTTCCCCTTAACTGAAAGGAAATGGACAATTACTTACCAGAAGCTAATTCAGTATTATTCTACAAAACACTAACATGCAGAAAAAACACTTTAGAGAGAAATATGAATTTTATCGATGTAGTTGAAAATTAATGCATTTTCAAAATCTTCTGTCGCAAACAACATTTAAATACTCCTAATGTTTTATAATTTAATCAAGAAAAATCGTATCAAAAGGATGATATTGATAGAATGAATTAAAACCACATTCCTTAAATTTCATCCTATTTATCATGATTTGAAATTTTAAGATAAAAACACATGATTTTTAAAAAGAAAAATTTTTTCAGCACCGAAACAATTATGTTTTACTAAAATGAGCTTGCTATTTCAGAAAATGATTACAAGCCTTTGGAAAATATAAGAAATAAAATATGAATAGTTTCATAATGAAAATATAAACTGAAAATAAAAATTCTGCTACTGTCCTCAGGATAGCTCAGATTCTATTACTACATCTATTGCATAAAAAATGAAAGCATTGTTTTCCCTGGTAATAGAAAACATCATAATTAGATCTCTTTACATTTAGCAAAGCTAGCATATTTCCTACAGAACGGATATTTTTTTACCGTCTGTCTCCTTTCGCCATAAACACTAAAAAAAAAGAATTTCATCAACTTGGAATCTTGAAGAAAGTACTTCAAGAATTCAAAAAAGAAAATGCAATGCTTAAAAAAGCAAAAAAAACAAAAAAAAATATCTCTGCCTAAAAATGAAGCAAAATTTTGAAGAAGATTAAGTAACATAATGCATGCATCGGTAAGGCAACCTTGTTCGAATTTTTGCATGCGTGTTTCATTTTTAAGCGTTTTTTAAGCACCACATTTGTGTATAAACCTGTTTATAAACTTAGGGCGCATTTCAGATTATCTTCATTTTTAATTAAGATGCTATGCTAGCCTCTGTTTTATTACATGAAATGGAACGCGTCCTAAGAACGAAATGATATTAACACAATAGAAGGGTTTTTTAAGCGACTTTCATCTTATAATTAATTTCAAATGAGTAGAAATTAACTATCTAATGACTAATGAGCTTAGTAAACGGAAATTCATACAGCAGTGTATACATAATCACAGCAATTTTCTTTGCAAATACAGAGCTTCTGAGAAAAATTTTTCAGCACATTTTTAATTGCCAAGAATGAGATCTGAAGTTGGGATAATAAATATGCCTTTTTTGAAATTAGGATAACAATTGCGATTTGCTAATTTCCTTTGAGAATGGGACTCATCCGTAACTTTTAAAACCTTTCATTGAAAAACAAATTTTTCATTCACGCAATTCACAAAGCAAATCTAAATATGCAAATTTTGTATATTGAAACAGGAATTTTATATTCGTGTCATCTGCATGATGAAATTTATACTCTGAGGGTGTTAAAACCATATTATTATAAGAAATATTATGCTACGCAAAGCGAGTGTTTCAAGAAACTGCGCTAGAAAATTTTGCAAATTATTATATTCTCTGTAAACTACGCTAGATATAATTACAGTTATAATATAAGCGAAACTTTATTATCGTAAAAAGAGTTACTGTACACTGATATCGAATAGTAAAAATGAAAATTCTACTATTAAAGTACAGTTAATTTCTAAACATGCAGTTTACTATAGGTTCTCGTTTACAACTGCAAGTAAAATACTAATATTAAGAATATGAGAATAGAATATTTTTACACTAACGCTGCCAAAAACTTTCAATAAGCCAACAGATATAAATCAAGGACGAATAAATCTAAAATCCCCTTTTCTTTGCGAAACATCAATACAACAACATCGCCTACGAAGAATTTTTGTAGATAAGTGGGCAATAGTTGAAAAATGGTTACGTGCAGTTTCAAATTCGAACTTGATTTTCATAGCCGACAGCTTTGCGCAAAATGAGGTCATGGTTATTAACCAAAAATGCGAGAAATGAAATATTTCTGAAATAACATATCTACGAAAGACACTAAATGATGCTAAATTTTGAAAACGAAAATTAAATTTATTAATAACTTGCATTGAGTAAACAGTTCATATATTACTCTAGTAAGTACACATTAAAAAAAAAATTTTTTTCCCCATTCCTTTTCTTCACATAAAATAAGCAAATAAAACGCAAAAATTTACTATGATTACAAAAAATTACTATGATGCAGTGGCCTTCAGAATGGTGTTCCGCGGAACCCTGAGGCTCCTTGCAACTCTTCTAAGCGTTCCGCAAGCCAAACTCAAAATCTGAAAGAATTTTTTGATAATATATGGACAGAAAAACTAAAGGCTTAAAATAATTAAATAACACTTTTATTTCTGCTGTCATTGTCATCGAAAATAATATGAAGTAGATCTGTTTTATAAGCAAACCATAACGAAATAACGATTTTCTTTTCATTTTTCACATACAGTGCAGGCAGCATTGATACATTTTCAATGCTTTTTGAAGTATTTCTTTTCTGAAAATGGTAACTGTTCCCTCCATTAAACAAATAAATAAGTAAATAAATACAAATTTGAAAGGATCAGATTTTTAACGTTTGCCTTAAAGGGCTCTCTTAAAGTCTAAGATGTTTTATCAGCAGAGATTGCCCAGATGGAACAGCGAAACATTTTATAGAATACTAGATGACTATGGGATACTAGATAACTATGCTAGCTACATGTATCTTACATATATTTGAAAAAAGAAAAAATATATAACGTAATTCTCTAAAAATATTTAATGTTTTTAATTAGCTATATCGTGAATTAAATGCAATTTTATTTAACTGGATCAAATTAAAAGGTAAAATAAAATAATATTCTTAAGAAGTGCATCTAGTGTTTTTAAATAGCTTAGTGTTTATTCAACAACAGCTGGCAAATTAAAATCGTAAGATAAATATCTTGCATTTGGCAGAATGGGAACAGACTTGAATGAAAAGTGAAACAACGCAAAATCGCGTTTCGAGACTAATAGCCCACACTAAGAAAAACGTTTAATGAGTTCCCTGAGTCACTGTTTGAAGACTGATGGTATGAGGTATATACATTTCTCCTACTAAATTTTCATCCTTTTTTCTCTTTCTCACTATAAATTTATACGATTTTAACAGTTTTGTGTCACATATCTGTGAACCGAAATAACGATAATGCAAAACAGAGCAAGATATGTAACACAGCAGGCAACGTTTGTTACCTTAGAATTAGAAACAAAAGAAATATATATATATATATATATATATATATTATAGTAAACAGTAACTACTTAAAATAGTAATTTTAAGATAAATATTTATAAATTTTTGAAATTAATTTTATTAAATAATTTCTAAATCACAAATTGCAAATTTTAGCCCTCAACTCCACTTTATTTTTTAGCGCCCTCTATTAATTTAAAGAATACAATACAATTTGGCCCTCAACTCAACTTTACTTTCACGCCATCTATTAACTTGTACAATACTTTTACCCAATTTTGGTTGGTAAGTTTAAATTAAAGCTTTATATTTACTTGCTTTTAATTTTAATTTTAATTTTTTTCAGTATTTATTATGTAGTTTTTAAGAATTTTCGAAAAATTTATATATTTAATAATTGAAAATATTTAATTTCTTCTTTTTGTATAGTTTCGGTTTAGATTTCACTTAATATATTAAATTTTTTAATAATATGCATATTCGTGTCGGGGAGGTTTTATGTATACAAGGGTTTCTAAAATTTCTAAAATTAAAATTTTTTTATTTTAATTTAATTAATTTAAAGAGAATTTTTAAATAAAATTTTTTAAAAAAATTAGAAAAATTTAATTTTTTTCGGAATGTTTCACTATTTATGATTTACTCCTGGTTTTTAATTTCTCAAACCAATTAGGTGGTAAATTTTTTTGAATGTTCTTTACTTTTGGTTTTAACTATTGCCCTTGAATACATGAATGACGAAACACGAATTGAATGATTGGGGAGCTAGGTTTGGAGGCAACTTCCCCTTGATAAGTCTGTCTCCGGCCTACTCAGCAATCATTCATGTATGCATTTTAATAAATTTTAATTTCATTTTTATTAATTAGTAGAATTTTTTTCAAGTTTTGGTTGAACTTGAACTTGATTTACTTATGCTACTGAATTTAAATGATATTATAGATTAGTTCATAATTAGCATTAATTTGTTTACACTATTTCTGTTTAAATTATAATTTATCTTAAAATTACTATTTTAAGTAGTTACTGTTTACTATAATTTAAATTTCATTCCTTGCAGCAATGGCGCAATGAATTGTTTAAATTTAATAAATAATTAAATAAAATTTACTGTTATGAAACATTATATATATATATATATATATATATTGACTTTTCGTTTATTTACTTTCTTAATTGAAGAATGTATTTTTACTTTCTTAGATTTAAATTCTACACTCTGGTTGCATATTTCACAGTTAAGATAAAACGTCCTAGTTTTCTCTTCTGATTTTATTATGGTATAGTTTTTTTCCTAAAGTAGCCTCACTTCCTGTCTACTTTTAGGTCTAAGATTACACCGCTTTATATCCGAAACTGGTTTTAAAGTTACACAACAATATCACTAGGGGAGGAACAGAAAACAACTGGAAGCGTGCAAACCAATACGAAGGGACAGAAGAACTTTTACACGATCGGAATCCCTTCCTAGCCTCTGAAAAAAGCTCCGAAGGGGGGTTAAATTTGAACCTCCCCTTCATCAATTTACAGTGAATATTTCATTTCATTACTCACGGATATTTTGGAAATCGAAGCTTAGATTAAAAAAAATAAAATAAAAAAAATTCCTCAATACCCTTCACGGTCGATGAATGTGGGACCTCGTCACAACTGTCATATCAGAGCAGCAACTGATTTCGTCAATGTCAATTTTTTTATCTCCTCTTTTCTTTTTCTTTTACTTTTTTTTGTATGTTTTTCTTTTTTATGCTCATTATCTTCAGTCTACTTACATACCCCTCCCCTGCCTTCCCTTTAAACTACTTACTAATAAGGCACTAACTGTTTAAATGTTTCCTATCTTCTTCTTTTTCTTCTTTTTTTTTTTTCTTATTTATTTAGTACCCAGCATTTATCTGAATATTTTATTCAACACTTAGCACCTAAAAGAAGGACAAGCTAATTATTTCGGGTGACAAATGTTCATACTTTTATTTATTTGCTAATGAATTAGTTATATCACAGAATCATCAAGTTTATTGGTGATGAAAATATTGAAAAATCATCTATACTGTAGTCAGGGATCGAACAAGACCCCGTTTACCTACTTACTGGACAAGTACACCATAAATGCATGGAATTTCTTATTATCCTTGTGCATGCATGGGATTCCTTACATTCCTTACACTTTTCTCTGCTTAAAGGGTGACTGTGAGGGAGGAGATGAGATTCGGTGAGCTAAATTAAGATGATAACACTTTATCACCTGTTACAATTAAGTGCAAATGCAGATATGTTTAAGTGTGCGAATACTTGAAAACGCGATAGTAGAAATCTGGCGAGAAATCGAACCAGAAACCTCCCAGTTGCTAGCTACATGTATCAAGGACACATAGGAATGGAACTGACTGACTTTTTTAGTACAAATATTTCTTTTGAATTTCAATACTGATTTTAAATGGTCCATCATATTTTTTCATATTTACTGTAATTTACGTGTTGTAAATAACATCACCAGTACGTTATCTATGCGAAACAAAAAACATATAGTACACATACATACATAAAAAAATATATCAGATCATCATAATAATGCTACTACAATAATACAGGTATTTTTTTTAATTAATAGTTTTTTTTTTATTAAACATTAAACGTATTAAGACACCTTAGCTAAAGTTAAAGGGTCGCTAAAACTTTTAAAAAAATGAGTAACATTAAAATTAAAGACATCGAAAAATGTTGCTAATTTTTGGTATCTGTGACGATTACCTTTCTTTTACAGGCGCTTCCACGAGCCCCCCCCCCTCAGGAATGCAATACTCTGACGTATATTATACTTAGCTTCGGTGGAAGAGTGCTGAAGCTCTTGTTCAAATGAGCCCACTGTGTTCTATTATAAGAAATCACACATTAAAGATTTATGGTCTCAAATGTATTGGCCTTAATGTACTTTTTTTTTTACTCTTTCAAAAACGCGCTTCTGAAAATGTCATCCATCTTTTGAATGTGACCTGATGTTTAAGACATTAAAATCTGCTGTTAGGGGGCATGCAAATAATTGTTCTGCATCCACGTGCACAATGAAACATCATTTATTTGCGACAATAATTCATGAAAATAAATTAGACTTTCCTAATGCCAAAAATTTTCAAATTTGTACTATTCTTGATATCATGAAATCGTTGATGGTTATTTCCTTCTTTTCTTTTAATAAAGTTCAGTTTAAAACTATAATTCTCAGACTTCTTAAACTTAGTCATTATTATTTTTTACATTAGTTCCTTACTGCCGTAAAGTATGGCCGCGTTATTCATCACTTTAAAAATTAAGTCTGATCCCACGGCACTCCTAATATACCGACATTTAATTATAACACAATACGTATGTTAATGAAATCTAAGACGTAAACAATTGATTAATTAATTATATTTTATTTATTTAAAGGTCTGAAATTTCTGCATTTTCCAATTCTTCAATCGCTTCGTCTTCGATTTCATATTTTTAAAAACTGCAGAATTAAAAGGCACTCTCTGAGGTGTTTGGGTCTGTTTACATCCCGTATTCCTTTTTGATTATCGCCCATTCAGTAAATTCTTTAAAATTTGAAGGTGTAGCAAGGGGAAGGTGCAGTTTGTAAGATAGACACGAGATCGTCTTTTCTGTAAATGACTCCGAGGTTTTCTTAAGCCAGATGTCTGATGAGCTTTCCACCTGTTGACTCTTGACCCCACAAGCCCTCAACTAATTCTTCGGTATGACAGCTAAGTTAATAAACAGAAAAGTTTCTCCAAGCTTTCAGCTACCACCGACGGGACCGTTGATTACTTTTTCTACAACTTGTTTGGGGGACTTTTCCTACGACGTGCTTGACAACCGGTTAGTCAAGTAAATCGCGTGGAATACGTCCTCTTCACGTAATGTCATCAACCAAAAGTTTGATACTTTCGCTAAGTATTCAGAGATGCAATCGGAGGGTGGTCCAGGGGATGGCATCCCATTTGATTCAGAGATCGAATCTTTTCTTTGGATACAAAAGGTTTGAGTACCTGGGAAGAGAACATTGCGCTTAATTTAAGTGCCTCCACTGGACTTATTTATTTAATCTAACTTAACTTTATAAGTACTTATTCTTTACCTATCATGAATACGTGCCGTTTTTCATAAACCTTTTTTTTTTTTTCCTTGGTAAACGAACCAAAAACAACGTTTTTCAAACCCATCGACATATTTTATTCTTATGAGGCGAGGGAACGAAATGACACATTTTGTTTATATGCTTCTAAATTTACCAGTAATATTGCTCATGCACTGCATTTTTTGACAATCCTTCAACAATTCTAAATTATTTTCAGAAATAAAAAAATTAAATCTTCGCTTTGGAAACACAGTGTTCGATCTAATTACACACTTACAGTAAATTTTCCCACTCAGGAACAGGCCCACCTGTGGCTGGGCAGATTAGATTGCGTAGCATATTAAAAACTTGTCCACGAAGGCATCCTTCTTAAGGCAGGTATCCTCTATCGCTTTGACACAATCAATTAACAACCAAATAGCCGTTTTAGAAACAGAAGCGTAGTAAGTAGACAGTGGAATATTTAATACGAATTTTTTAGATACATCTGTAAAATTATAGAAGGCAGCCAGTTGTAACAAAGCTGACTTCAAAAAGCAAACAAGAAGCATACCTATAACGACAGAAAAAGAAGGAAATAGTAATATTTTATTAGGCATTTGACTTTGCATGCCTTAAATGCACTAGCAAGAAACCTCGAGTTCTTCTGATAATGGAAGAATGATATTGAGCCGAGAGGGAACCAACTTCACTGTATTTTACTCACAATGCGCGCAGCCAGGGATTAAAATTTTTTTATCTAGTCCTCCTCAGTGCACACTGACAAGCGAATTAACTACACAAAGGGTGAAAAGCCATATTCATAATGTTTAAAAAAGAGATCACATCTCATTTTTTTTTAAACTTTCCAGTTAATATCTCAATCAAAGCGCTTTTATCGTCTGAAGAGTACATTGATTACTAAAATGCATTAATTATTATAGAGCTGAGCGGTAGCAGAATGAAACTAAAAAAACAAATGTTTTAGAAATCATTACCAATGTTGTAATATCGAAGTCAGCTCTATACTTATTCTCCGCCCCCCAACCGAATTTCTTTAATTAATTTCCTTACCAAGTTTGGAATTGACCAGTGCAATTTTGTACATCAAGCAAACTCAGGAGAAAATATTTGATTAATTATAAGAGTAATTTCGTATAGTGAAAATGATTACATTAAATTAAATTGTTCTTATTTAAATATTATTTCAATACTTTAGCCACGAGAAAATATTTTAGTACACTGCTCCGTTTTTAAGATTTTTTAGTTTTTGAGATTCGTTCAGAGTCCGGAAAAAAAAAATTTTTTTTTTGGGGGGGGGAGAACTCCAACACATTTATTTTAAAGCAATTAATTAGAATTTGCTGTTTCATAGCATTTTTGTATCCCCCTATGCTATTTTACATTTCTGTTACCATGATGAATGCTTGTCGTTAAGTGTACAGATGACCAGAGAAATTGGCCATTATCCAGTACATAAATTTCAGTTTCTCAACGTTTTGAAATATGAAAAAAACCATCAAAATTTTTCTATTTGCTCTTTTCTGAAACCTGGCTCATTCCATTATTTATAGCTTGATGATAAGCTAAGCAAAATATCAGCAGAAACGACTGGTGCAGACAGGGATTTGTTGCAAAGCTTTATACACGTAAATTGTTATAGAAGTAGATGTCTTCCTTTTCAAAAATAATTTCTGACCATGCCTGAATACTGACATTAAATCGAAATTCAAATATAATAATTGCTAAGTACCTTTTTGTGAACAAGCCCCTCCGCAAATCAAAATATTATTGCAGATCTCACGGACAGTTTTCAGTGAGGACTGTATGTATGCAATACGTAGGAGCAAATTATCAATGTAAAACAAAATAAATAAAATTAAACTTATTAGCACCTCCAACTTTATCTGTGATCAAATATTTAACTTTCAATTATTACGCAGAACATTTTGTTTTAATTAAAAAAATTCTAAAATGACAAAATTGTAGAAAATACAGTAACATGAAACAAAGAATAGTTTACTGCTGAAAACTTAAACAAAATAACTTACTATTAAATAAAATACTTTACTACAAAGCAAGAATGATCTGCAAGTCAAACTTCATAGCCACAGTTGTTTATTTATTTACTTGAGAGCAAGCTTTCAGATTAAATACTTATCAAGGCAGGCAAATGTTACACTAATTTAATACTCATTCTACATCAAGCAAATGCCTCTAATAACACTCATTACTACTCCAGTTTTCTAGGAGATACAATTTATACATGGAGTCATTCCCTGAATCTTGTTCACTTTTTAACTAAACTAAATCAGACACTAGTCAGTGAATTAGTAGTGACGATATCAGCTCTAGTGTCATTTGCTTCCTTTCATCAAAAGTGTAAAATGTGATATTTTTAAATATTACGCCCATTAACGAATTGCTACAGAGATGCATTATAAAAGAAATTTTGACGTAAAGCAAAAAGACTATAAAATATTCTTGAACTCAAATTTGATCTTGAAACATTTTTCGATGACGCTCATTAATTTATCAATAAAATATACTACATTATAACGCAAAGTGTGATCCACTAATAAAAATATTGAGGAACATTTTCACGGGCGTTTAGTTAATTGCTTAAGGTATACACACGAGGAATATCTGCTTAAGAAATACCTTTACGGAGGATTTTATAAGGAAAATGGCCTTTTTTTTTTTTTTTTACAGAGAATATGCTTTTTTTTTTTTTTTTTTTTTTTTTTTTTTGTTTGCACATAAAGAAAAGCCTGAAAACCCCAAAATATTTTTGAGGAAATTTTGAAAAATATTTTGAGGAATTTTTGAAGTCAAATTTAATTTTTAAAAAAATTTCTCGACGATTCTCTCATTAATGTATTGATGACAAAATATATTACAATAGAATATGTGACGCAACAAGCAAAAATATTTCTCGATGATGCTCATTAATGCACTGATAACAAAGTAAATACAAAACTTGACGCAAAAACGAAAATATAAAATATTTTTTAATTCTGATTTTTAAAACGTTCGTAGGTAATGCTCGTTAATGGACTCATGAAAAGGTATATTTCGAGAGAAACTGTGACGCAGCAAAAAGCATTCTGAAGTCAAATTTGGTTTTTTAAAATATTAATCGATAATGATCTCTAATGCATTAATAACGAAGCATGTTATGAGAGAAAGTGTGACACAAACGAAGAAAAATATTGAGGTATATTTTTATGGTTAATTAATTTATTAAGGTAAAGCACGAGAGGGCTCTTTACTTAAGGAATGTCTATATGGATTAATTAAGAAAAATTGACTCCTCTTACGTTACACATGAGAATAACTCTGAAATTTCATAGCATTTTTTAAGCCAAATTTGATTTTTTTAAATATTACTTGGTGATTCTCATTAATGTACTGGCCATAAGGTATATTATAATAGAAAGCGTGGCGCTCCAATCAAAAGCATTCAGGAATGTTTTTGAAATAAATTTTACAAAAGTCCTTTATTATGTGGTATCATATTTTTCTCAAGAGAAATTATGCAAGAATGTCTGAACATAATAGAAGTCTATCTTTTCCTATCATGCCGGTGAATTAACAGTCCGTCTACTCGCTGACATATTACTCTTTACGCTTCAAACAAAACACCCTTGGATTCATAGACGTTTCCCCTTTCATTGCCCTTTCTTTTAGTTTTCAATTCGTGCGTACTCAAGAAGGTGCAGTGAGAGGAAACCTGTCATAGTGCTCGGATAGTTCATTAAACGAGGTATAGTTGATATGGGTTGCCTTTTTCTTTATCGAGTGACGTTCGGCGCATAAATTAGTGAAGAAACTTTGATCGATAAAAGACAGCTAGTTCTGCAACATTGACTTTCTTGTTGGCATTAAACCGACGCAAAGGAAATCCGGCTGATTTTTTTGGAGCAAGTCATCGTTAACTATTTCTTATACTTCATCAATATATATTTCATGTAAAAACAAATACATCTCCGAAACAACGATTTTAATTAAAAAGATACTGGAGTTTTAAACGTTTCGTATGGCCTTTATGTTTTTCGTAGATAATTTTCTTGCCACTCAAAAATAAATCCCTGCAGCATCGAAAGCTGATGATAGCTGATAAAAATGCTATTCATTTTTAGGTTCATTTCACAGGCAATTGCTTACTGTCGTATCTTCCATCCTATTCGTTAATGCGCTAATGAAATATGATATGTTCAGAATACAACTCATTGCAGTGCCTCATAGCATGAGATAAATGACATTAAAGATAATGAAAAAAATATTTCAGCTGCAGTTTCATCAATAAATAAAACGGTTTCGTTTCTGATATTTTTTAGACTAAATAACATACGAAATTTCATTTAAACAGTAATTCAATTTCCGCAAAAATTTTTAAAAAAATCATACACACCAGTGATGATACTAATGTCAAATTTAACCATAAATGACATACTGATTTAAAATTGAATTCAACTCTTACCTCAACTCTTCCTTCAACCTCAAGATAAGCAGATGATGCATTGTTTCCACTGCCCAAATTTTCTATTCAATGTAATTATATATATATATATATATATGTGTGTGTGTGTGTGTGTGTGTGTATTGTA
>KK120609.1:349525-399293 GCA_000611955.2 Stegodyphus mimosarum | reverse complement strand
TGCTAGATCTTTACTTGAACTGTAACGCGACTATTCGCTAAGTTAAAACTGTATCAATAACAACACGTGAAAAGGGTGAAAAGGCCATTTTATTCAACTCAAGGAAAATATTTACAGTCGGCACACATGATGTGCACAACCCAACCAATCCTTTTGGTTGCATTTCAGAATAGAAATACAAAATTAAACGTAAGTCAAATAATCAATCGAAGCTGCACAGAGATATTTAACACGTAGCTGGCTCAGCCCTACCACCGACGTAGACAAACCAGCAATTAAAGTGCACGGCTGTAAAATAGCCAGCTTGAATATCATAAAAAAAAAAAAAAAAAAAGTGGCGGAAAGGTAGAACACGCTCTGTCTGAAAAAACTCAGACACCAGCTTAAATAGTATCTTTCAACCCTATTTGGCATAACGCGCGAAACTGAAATATTATTCTGGTAAGAAAGCGTGGGTTGAAAGAAAGAAAAATAGAAAGGATTGCTTCAAAATAAAATTAATTTTTAAATAAATAAAATAAATCCCCGCACTATATATGCATATATATTTCTCTTAATGACATTAATTACGTTACAAAGCATTCAGAAGACTAAACCTGAAGATATTTACTATAGGATTTAATAGTGTTCATTACACCTGATGTTGAAGTGCATTTCTATCGAAAGCATTATTTTATAAATAATGTAACAAGTAATCATTAACAAATAACAACAATATAGTAGTAATTAATTTGAATGAAAGAATCCGATATTTATTATATTTTACGAAAGACACGAAAGAAGCTAATTGAAAACGCTCCTGATAACGTGCAGTTTAAATTTTAGTTCCGTAGTTTTCTTAACTCAAAGATCTTTTCTGTCTTCTTTCGAAATTTTTGTTCCCTAAATTGAGCACGATGAATTTAAATTTTGACTTTTTTAACATGCTAGTTCTCAAATCACTGTAGTCATGTTAAAGTACTGTACACAAAATGTTAAGAAGCGATACAGTACATAAATTTTGTGTTAAATGTAAAACAACTGGGTGTGAAATGCTAAAGTTTGATTGAAAATAATGAAACAGATAGGAAGGCCAATAATTTTAGTAATTTAACTTAAATTTATGAAACTAAATTATGGTCTGCATTGCTGAATTAGGGATATATTTTAACACATTCAAAATAAATTTCTTAAACCTTTTCCTTTTTCTCCAAGTTATTATCAGACCAGTTATTCCTTTATACACTTAGAGTCACATTTTAAAGAATTCCACTTTTCAGAAGATCGTAATCTTTTTCGAAAACTTTAATATTCGTGGAATAGAAAACCAATACTAAAATACTTTTTCATATTAGAAGACAGATTTTTTTTTTTTTTTAATTATCTGAAAATGTAACAACTGAAGGTTATTGGAGAAGTTAAACAACAAGAATCAGCGTAAACTTTGCATGACTAGTTTCGATGATTTAAATACAGAACCAACCGCTTCAGCTGCCTAAGTGCAAATATGCACTTAGACAGCTGATGTATATATAAGTATTAAGGATATATAAATATAATAAGTAATATAAGTATTAAGCAAATATAAGTACTTGCACGTAGGCAGCTGAAGAATATGTTTCTGTATTTAAACTATCGAAACTAGTCCTACAAAACTTACAAGCATTACGCTGATTCTTGCTGTTTAACTTCTCCAATGATCGTCATTCGGCGTGTTATTTTAACCTAAACAAAAGGTTAAAAAAGAAATAACTGAATTTGATGTAACTCGATGACTTATGCTCATTTTTACGCAAAATATTACATACAAGACTTAATAAATCCGAGATACACGGATAAAACTACACGGGGTTGCTGTTATTCACGAAATTTCGAATTTCTTTTGAATAACTGTATACAGGTATAAGGAAAGTTTCCTTTAGTTTTCTCTCAGCTCCGTTACTGATTACTTAAAATAATCACGAATATTTTGTATGCTGATATCCTATAAGCGGAATGTGTGCGTGGGAAGCAAAGCACCCGTGCAACTTCACAAAAGTTCGTTCACAGTTTCGGGAAGGCTGGTTGTGAAATATTGTGAACTATTCAGGACCTAGAAAAAAGATACCGAATTAAAAATGAATTCTGTAGTTTCGAACAAGCATTTCTGTCAGATTCAGAAATAGAAAGAAATGAAAGTCTAATTCTATGTAAAAGATCTTCTGGTAAGCCATATTTAACTTGCCGCTACAGGCAAGCAGTTACTTACAACCATCTTCCCCTCCACCACATACCCAAAGAAAAAAACTTGATTAATGAAGTTTACGAAACAAACATAATGAAAAGTCCCAGTCGACGTTTTCATTATGACGGAAGTAAAAATAAGTAATGAGTATTATCAAAAAATTACCATACGAAAGATCAAAGAAAAGAATCAACGTAAGGGAATAATTAATTTCGACTCTGCGTTTAGAATTATCATAACTATAATGTGTGATATGAAATTCGATGTTATATCCCTTTTCACCCAATTTCCATTTGACAGTCAGGCTATAGGAAGGGCTTCCTCCCCATTAACAGAAAAGTCTATTTCTCAGAACCACGCCACATATCAGCACCTCGGGGCTTAGACGCCCTGGTTCCAGCCTTTTTCCATTCGAGGTTTTAGGCTTCGCCACATCATAGCATCTCAAGGGAAGAAAAACCTTGATTCCTAACAGTGATCCCCCCCATCCTCACGGCTCATCCCGTCCACCTCAAGTAGTTACCTTCTTCCCCCACGAATCTTTCCTCCCTCAATCCCCTCTATAAGCCCCCCCTTCTGTTTAAGTTTAACAGGCTCCCTGCTCTCCGCTGGCTGTGTCAAAGTGAAAGGTGTCTCGACTAGTGAGGAAATGTACTTGAAAATAATGAAAAGGGGACGCATACAAATTGAGAAATTGTATTAGTAAACTGTTCCTTCCTAGAATTAACACATTTATTGACGCAAAATAATTATTAAAAAAAAAAAGGCAGCCATCTTGTTCAGCATTTCAGTATGTTCTGTGTCATATGCTTCAGGCGCATTTCAAAAGGATTCCTAAAGTATACATTAGTTAGATTCAAGATTTAAGATAGAAGTTTAATATTAGGAGTTTCGGATGTCACATTTACAAGTGTGGTATTTTTGAGGAAGTTATACTTTTCTTCAGGGCGAAATGTGAGCTAAAGCGTTTTCGGAATACTTGCTAACACCTATTATTTTTTGTTTTATCTTTTACCTTTTCCAGTAAGTCTTTAAATAGCTAAAAGAATCAAGAATGTACCACCGAGGTGGTAACAAACTCCATATTGATTAACACCTTAGACAAAGCCTTACATCAGCGCGTCTTACATAAATACATACTGTTAAAAGCGTGATAATTCATCGTGCAAGCAAGACAGTATTGGTACAGCACTTTTATTCATTGTATATCACTCATGCCACTCCTTTATATTATTTCAATAAGTTCATAACTAGGGAAAAAAACCTAAAATACCAGTTCGGTAAGAGTGTCGACAATTTAGCTACGATCTGGGTTTTCAACAGTTCTTAAACACTATGTACCGAAGGTAGTAACAGTCAATTTCGCATTTAAATGGCACAACATAAAAATGTGACCGAAAAGACGTGTTATTTCAAAGACAGTTTAGCTTTTGCATCATCATGTAAATGTAAATCTTTTGCAATATTGTCCTCAATTTTTTCGTGAAGTACATTCTAGAAAGAGGCTACTTGTGAAATAGCGTACATTCCACTTTTTGAATGACTTTACGTGTCGCCAATCTGTACTTTAATATATCCTTGTCTTTTTTCCCCTCTTTCTTTTCGCATACCTTCATGGTGTAACTGGAAGCATACTCGACGCGTATTCGAGACGTCCAGGGTTCGAGTCCCAGAGAGGGCACTACACATTTGTCACCTCTCCTGTTTCAAACAAACCTAATGAGTGAGTAACACGCGCACACATACGTAACATATATATATATATAATTTGATTTAGTGATAAAAATTATGATTAAAGCTAAAATTGTATTGATATCATTACAAGTTTCTCAAATATTACAAAGTAGCCATGAAATTCATACGAAAGTAATGAGAGTAAGAGGGGTGGACCAAGAAAATCTGAACTCAAAACAAATGAAGTCTTACATGTCCCATTCGGTTAAATAACGCTTTATTAATTACTTTTAAATATCGCTTTATAATTCGTTGTGTTCTTCAGTTGCTTGGGAACGGTTTATCTTGGGTTGCCCGATATAACGCTAAAAGTGCTTTTATGTATTTGTAAATAATTTTCTTCTTCCTTATAGCGTGTCTTTGTTGTGTAAGTGGAATATCGTCGAGCTGGCAATCGGGAGAGGCGAAGCTCAAATCTTGGCAAGGGCCACAGTTCATGGTCCTTGCTCCGAAATAAACCGTGGATACATAGCCTTCACGTGCTTTGCCATATTTAAATAATCCAATCGAAATAAAGCTATATGACTCTACAGATTAAGGACGCGATTTATTAGAATTATTAACCAGGTTGGAATAATTGCAAAATAAATCCCTTACAATAAAGAGGGTTTTAAGTGACTACGTTAGGTTTACAGTGAAATTTCAAATAATAAGTAGTATCAGGTTTTGTAAAGGTCTCCCAACAGGCTTTACTTTAGTAAATTTACTCGTCGATTACATTACAATGTTTCTGAAGCAACCGCAAATAACTCGAAAGCAGACGAAATGAAATTTGTGTATGGGGTTAACAGACATGTTATATTCCCCTTACTCAACCTCAGACTGAGAACTCCGACGTTCTACAAATGGAACATAACGTGGATATTAATTACATCGAACCAAAAAGTTCTTGCTCTTAAAAAAATGACACAGTATTTCATTTAGTAAAATGGATCCTTTTAAGGAATATTCCTTTATTATAACGCTTTAATGTTTTACATTAACAACATTAAAGTAGTAAACAACAGGACGAAATGGCAAAGATGTCTCGAGAAATATTTGCTTTAAAAAATCAGTGCATGAAGCATAAACAAAAGCAAAATTACAGAAATTAATGTTAAAGCATACTGCAAATAAAGGTTTTGTGAGACATAATATGAAGCAAATAACAGATCTCATCTTACATATACGTTTAAATGGAAAGGCAAATCTTAAAAATGCTCAATGTAGCAAGACTGCAGAAGTAATATCTTCATTTTTACATAAATATCACACCAGGAAAGCTTAAGTTACAGTAGCCAGTTTGGACAATAAATTTCCGGAAAGCTGCATAAAGCAAACTCGACAGATTTTTTTTTTTTATCATCATTATCCATAAACTACACTACACTGTAAACAGGAGAAGTATATGAAAACTCCCTGCAAAGAAGAGCTATAAGTTAAATGTCTGAATTTTTGTACTTTCCTGCACAGGTGGTGGTAAAAACACAACTGTCCGAACAGGCATCATAAATGACGCTGCGGGCTACCATCTTCCCCGGAGGAGGTAGAATATGTCTGAGGAAGATTAGTCGACGTGTATTCTGCTTTGGCTTGCAGAAAAGTTCAAATTTATTCGAATTGGAAAAGGGCAAATGCCTTTCAACGTGACATCGCATTATGCAAATTTAATTCCATTTTGATAAATTAAAAAAAATGCCTATACATTGGATGATGACTCATCTTTGGAGAATAAAAAAATAAAAACTTTACATATAACTAATAAAACTATTTTTTGAGGATAGATCCTGTATTTAAAAAAGCATGTGAGGCACAGAAACCCCCAAAATGTGTTATTCAACAATCTGTATTCAAAAGTATTTGGCACTGGATTTCATACACCTTTAGTTTCCTATGTAAACAAAAAGACAGGGGATATAGAAATAAGAGGCGAGGGGGAAAAAAACAGAAACGAAACTATACAGGATCAGCACTATTACTTTCACTTCATGGTATTTAAAATATTCTTCAGCTATCAAATGATACCATGAAACAAAAAGAAATAAATAGGGCTCACAATACATACAGATGCTGATGACAACAGCGGCGGAGAAGGAAAATGAAATACATAGTCATAACACGCCATTTAAACGAAACATTTTTTTTTAATGAAAAGAGAATTTTTTTCATCAGTGTGTTGTTGGTTAGCAGTACATTCTAATATATGATATCCATTATTTTAATCCTGTCCAGGTATTTATATAATCTTAAGAGAGCTATAAGCGTGAAATAAGAAGGAAAGAACTTTAACGCTTCCTGCCATGAAATTTATAATAAAAATATCAAATATTTGACCATGCAAATAGCTCTGAAGCTTGCAAACAAGGAAAACATAAAAATTATTTCCAGAAAGTGCTTTTTATTTTTTTACAAATTTCTGGAATAGAAATTCTTAGCAGTTTTATAATATATCTCTAGAAAAAGAACTGTGGGAAAAGAAGTATTACAATACAGATTACTTCTGTGCTAATCGATAAAACATTGTTAACGAAATGAAACTAACATTCCATTCTTCATTTCAAATGAGAATATTTATACATTTAATATCGATCTTAAAATGCATTTCAAAACGTATATTTATAAAATTTCAACCAATTAGTTTATTTATTAATATTCTTCACTTATTTCTGCAAGCACTTCTTGCAGATACAAGATGACTAGCTTATAACTGAAGACACTTATCAGTCTAATTAAGAACATCTCAGTACAAATGCTTGGTAATCACACCACTTTCATACTGCACTCCTTAGTTATAAGTTGATGAAGAACGAACTACATTGCCACTGCAATATGATTCTTGTGTAACTCATACCAAATGAGGTAACAGTTTATTGTGCCAAACTTTCGAAGGCTACCTGTTTAGGGACGAAACACGTCATGGATAATTTTTTAAGGATATCCAGCTCATACCAGCACTACAAAAAGCAGAAATACGAAACATCTTTGCTACACTCTAAGAAAACTGATTAAGCGTAATTACACCATAGGTTATGGTTAAGCAATTAATTATAACACAGCAAATGTCATCTGCTTGAAGGACACGATGTCTTTATAGAGGTTTTCCTAGGAAAAATTGACTGGCATTTGCGTTTAGGAGGAAGTATGCGACTGGAGCGAATTCTAGCCCGATAATATGGCTTACAGAGAATTACACAATATACCAAAATGTAACTATTTAATTCAGTTGAAAAGGCTTTAATTCATTACTGCTTTCAAGGCCTGATTACCACCTGGATCCACATTGCCCAAGTCTAAGACTCCAAAATCATCTCATACTTTCCCGCATTCCTTTGCCTCCTATATAAAAACGAGTACTATGGCTTTTAGGACCCTGAGAGAAACACTGGACCAAGGGCCCCAGACTGGCTTAAGAGGGTTCTGAGTGCTTCACTCGTTTTGTTCGGAAGTGCAAAAGCACAGCATTTAGCAAATCAGCAACATTTTCCGATTAAGATGCCATTAGTCTCTATTGGACACAAAAATAAATGAAACCACCCAGTTACTTGTAATTTCGAAAATGGAATGGGCATATACACAAATGAATAATGAAGAAAGTCATAGGCATGCCTTGAAGAAGTAACTCTATTGAGGAAAGAGAGAAGGAGAGACAGACCTGACGATCCTATCGCTTTCTGGAGGTCAAAAGAAGCCTTCATTATAAAGCATGAAACTGGTTTTTATAAAAAGCACCTGGCCGTCGCTTAATACGGAACAAATTTGGCCGCAAAGTCATAACTGTCAAATGGAAAGCAGAAGGCCGCTATCAGGCGTTGAAAACTTATTCCAATAACCCATTCCACTCTTACTTTGTTCTTAGTAACTAATCAAAAGATAAAGCTGCTCGCCCACGTTTAAGCGGCTCAGCTTTATTATCATAGATTAGGTATCTGCGGAATAACAGTTACTTGCATAAGCACCGATCACGAATGAGGTTAATATACATGAATCGATTTTGATAACAATATTTATACATGTGCACATTTAAGCAAAGAGAGACATATATTTATTGTAACAAGGCTGCAACAAAACTTAGAAATGCAAGATGGCAACGAGTTAAATTTGTCCCGGTAATGATTTAGATCAAAGAATGATACTTAGTTATGAAACGTTTCGTAACACCTTCTTAAAAAAGAAGTGCCTTGGCCTTGACAAGTGTATTAGGGAAGTTCGAAAATTTAATATAAAATTATGAAATTCACTAGATGTAATGTAAACATCATTTTTATAAAAACTTATGTGATCCTCAGTAAATAATTTTATTACCGTACTTAAAGAATCTCGTGCACTTCTCAATGATTATTTGAACATTAGTATTTTACATAAACACGAATAAAGATTTATATTTTAAAGCATTGTACACTGAAAATCTCCAAGCACATGGTTTCAGATTTGATTCAAATTGTGATGCCATGATTCATATTCCTACAAGTAGTAAGGCTTCATAATTAAGTACAAACGCATGCTTACAAAACATAACATAATATGAAACGAATTTACAAAGAATGACCATAGTGCGAGAAAAATTTATAAAGAACGGCTATAGAATGAAACGTTTTTACAAAGTAGGACATAGTATAAAACATATTTACAATGAATTACCATAGTATGGAAAGAATTCCCATAGAATCACCATAGGATGAAGGATAATATAGTATATATGTATATATCATGAAAAGAATTCTTAAAGAAGGAATGTTACAAGGAGTAGCAGACAAGATTTTTTTTTTTTTTTACCCTACTGGGTTTCTTCAATCCTCTTCAAATCATCTCTGACACGTATGATATATAATTAATTAAATATTTCCTATATTTTATCAAAAATCTCACGCTTTGAAACTTAAAAAAAAATCCCATTTTGGATTAGTAGAAACATTTATTCTTTTTCAGTTAATGAAAATCAGTTTTTCGGAAATTTCTACCTAGCATCCAGCTGATTACCTTCGTATCATATGGGGAAGCAACGCCTAATTTAATTAGCGATCAATAGTTACACAGTTAGAAGTACCTGGGTACACTTGAAAAACACTAAGAATCAACGATAAAATTCAGGTGCTTATGTGAAATTTGCTCGTTTCTCCACACTTCACTCACTCACTCACTCACACACCTAAAAAAACTCTAAGAAGCTTATTTGTTAATCTGCTACGGGATTCTTTAGTTTTTTATTTATAGTATCGTTATATATCAAAAATGTAATTATTATTATCATAAATATTCATTATGGGCTAGTTTAACTGCATACCGCCTTTAAGCATCATTTGCATATACTACTTTAAAATAAACTGATAACAGTTTTTCTTTGATTTCTTTCGCTTACAATACTCGTTCGTAATCAGTTACCTTGGTTTAGCGAAATATTAATCTACAGAGGACATGAAATAAAGTTCTTGAAATAGTTATTTTTCGTAAGAGGACATGAAATAAAGTTCTTGAAATAGTTATTTTTCGTATCTTCTGTAACAAAATTGTAATTAGTTAATTACAGAGTATATATATGCGTATGTGTATGTACATAAATGTAGATAAACTTGCATTTCATATGTCAATTAAATTCAAAGTAAATAAATGAACACCATATAGTAAAGATGTATTGTAAATTGATCACTATCCTTCTACATTTATCTTCTTCTGTTTTTATGTTATGAAGAAGAGTAGTTAGGTCATATGAATATGAAAAAACGTACGATAAGAGAGCTATTTGCCTAAGCGGAGGAATGCTTTCGTAAAGGATTTTCTAAAGGAAACTAATTCGTATTCACATTACATATGGGAAAGACAACGAAAATCAAGCATGCAACCAGTCCCTTTGCCTGGACTGGCATGCGTTTTGAATTACCAATACTCAGCGGTCTTAACCACTGGGCCACCGATGGAGCATCGAAAAGACACAGAATTAAATGTAAATGAAAAAATGGCTAACTAACATTTGTCGAAAAGATGTTATTTTTCTTTAAAAACGGAAATTTAAATAATGTAATTTTTGCAATTATTCTTTATAAAAATCCCTGCGTCCATGTTCATGAATAATTGGGGAAAGATTTAGATTGATTCCTTTTTTTTTTTTTTTCTAGCCATTAAATCACATTAATTTTCCCCAGATCAAAGTATTCAGAACATCATAAAGCATTAACATATTCTAATATAATTATGTTATGAAGCTAAACTTTTGCGAGATTAGATAAAAGCTAACTGTTAATTAATAATTGACAGTACTTTAGAATTAACAGAGATAACCACCCATAAAAAATACGAAGTAAAAACTTACATTTTTAAAACGGTCGCTTCCCAGTTAAAGATATATGCGCATTAAAAAAAAACAGCATCCCAAAACATATTAAATCTCTAGATGCCTCAGAATGGGGATCTTGAATAGAATATTAGAACTTCTGCAGAAATTTATTTTTAAAAGTTGCTTCATTATTTCGAGGATTAAACAAAAAAGACAGTAACAAATTTAGAACAAGCATGAAAATAAAAACACCAATGCACTGGAATAACCCTCCTGGATTTTTATTCAAGTTTTCTTTTGTGTAAAATAGGAAGGAATAATATACAGCACCAACATCATGATTATCAAAATAAGAGTATTTCATGCATAGTTTTATAGCAAATTTAAGACAAATGGAATGTAGTAATGCATGACTCAGTACGACAACTATCGTAAAGCTCATAAATAAAAGAAATATCTCAGGCTAATGGATAGGTGAAAGTCTATCGTTCCCATCATCCCAACAGAACTTTCCTTCGACCCCATACGGTTCCATTAACAGCTAATGATTCCTCCTATATAAATGTATCTAGAAAGAATACATAAAAACAACGGGAATGAGGGCGCGGAAGGCTGGTCCATGTCCCTAAAACCTTATCAAAGCATAAAAAAGCACCCAAGCAGAAAATTGTGATGCCGCAATTTCTCGTTTTTGCAGAATATAAGCATTAAGTGTAATTAGGAACCATTTTTCTCAGGTCTTCTACAGG
Source organism: Stegodyphus mimosarum (assembly GCA_000611955.2). Taxonomy (NCBI): domain Eukaryota; kingdom Metazoa; phylum Arthropoda; class Arachnida; order Araneae; family Eresidae; genus Stegodyphus; species Stegodyphus mimosarum. Next base: position 388,360 of record KK120609.1, on the reverse strand, counting down.
TGGAACAGCGTGCAAAACAAACCACGGAAATTCCACTTTGGTTTGTGATCATTCGCTAGAAGACCCACTCACACGCAATTTGGTGCATACTGCTCGTGGCTAAATGAGAAAAGGCACGAGTTCTACGAGATAGGAATCTATTAAAACAAGATTGGCGGGTCATCTACAAATGAAGTGAAAAAAGATGATATCACTTTCATTGTAGTTGAAAAATTTGTCGCTGGTGACTCAAAATTTTGCTAAAAAATTATACGTTTTTTCGAGGAAAATCTGTGACTGAATAATGAATACTATGACACGGAAGTAGGACCATTCTTAAAAAACAGTGTTAAAACATCGCCCGTTTCACATGCTGTATCATACACATACCATTCGTTGATTTTCTTATACCAGGGCTTTAACTCACGCATACATATAACAATTCATATCTGCTTGAAACTCTTACTTCATCACCACCCGCATACAGCTTACAACGTTGGAAGTCGCTCTTTGAATTGGTGCGAATCTTTTGCTCACAGAACTACTACTTTGTAAATTACGAATATTACACGTTTTTGCGAAACTCCCTGCGTTATACGATTTCTACGAGGCACATAAAGAGAAATTCTCCGTAGAAACTTTCGTAAAGTAAATTCATCGATCAATTCGTATTTTCAAACCATGGAAGTTAATTTATATAACAACACTTTTATGTTTAATCATAATTTTATACGAACGAAGATACAGACTGTTTTCTATCTTGGCAAGGTAAACTGCAAATATTGACCACGTATTTAAGATCGATGCAGGTAGGGCATATGGAGACTACTGAAAAGATATTTAACACAGATAGAAGCAGAGATGACGTGAATATAATTTGCTTATAATTCATAATTATTTCAGTTAAGCTGAAATTTTCTTTCACAGTATATTATACTGTCTATTTTATGTTACTCTGAAACATTAAATTTCATATATATAACAAAGTAACAATTATCAATCAACCAACGAATCTCATAGATCCACATAAGATATCAATCATAATTATTCAAACTTATCTTTTTTTTATAATATTACTAAGCAATACCGTAGTTCTTCACGTATTCCCCCCCCTAGGTTTTTAGCGCTAGATTCTGAAAATTTTAAATATATTCGCATAAGTCTCCTCTTCCTTTACTGTACAGAGTTTTTCTTTCTGAGGATTAGTTTGTTAGTAAATTGTATTCCCTTGAGTACTTTTATTTTTATTCAGTGTATTCAAATTTTATTTAAATTTTTGCATTAGCATTACATCTATTTATTTCCTTTTCATTTATTATTTGAAACGCATTTTGTGCGGATATTTTAAGCTACCTGGGCGTGGCAGTTGTTTTCACACATAAGAAACACGTGATTTCCCCTTACTTCTGTTATTTACGTTCCAGCTCACTACAGCCTTATCCACTGCTGATGTGTTCGATCTTCTAGAATCCTGGTCTTTATTACTCCCCGTTCTTCTCCTTCGTTCCCCGATGTCCCACTTGAGAACTGCGGTCAATACTCATTCACGTGAGGTGCTAGTGGGATTTACGAGGTTATGAAGCCCAGCGGGACGTATCCGGCTAAATGTCGATCAGACACTTACGCATTCTTATTGGAATGCAGGTTTCTTTTAAAGAAATAATTTTGTGAGAGTTACCAATAATTTATCCATGACTGTTTTTCATTTGTTATATTCTTACTGTAACCGTGTTCCTCGGAAATTAAATTACTCGCATAATATTCCTCTCTCGATTTTCGGATGATAAATTAGTTAAAAAAGAGGAGAATATGGGAGGAGCTACGATACTTAAACGAAGAAAATGTTACTGATATTGGCTTAGTAATACATATTTTAGTAAAAATAGTTATACAAATTTTTCATCCGCTGCCATGATTTCCAATTACGAAATTCAGCTACTGTGAAAAAATGTTATATCAGTAGGCATGCATATGTCCATCACTATTTACATGACTATAAATGAAACTGGATCTAGGTAACAAACTAGAGGATGAGGATAATTTTTTCATAAAGAAGATTCTGTTTTTGTCAAAGTAAATTTATCCTGCTCTCGTAAACTGGACAGCGGAACGCGTCATCCTTTTTTACTGATACTGAAATAAAACTCAGAAACCTGCATGAATTTCTTTACTATACATTACACTGTACAATGAGACGAACGGATGCAGTTTAAAGTTATTAAGGCTTTGATTTAGAAAATATTTTACAAATCAACAGACACAGACATATAAATCTGAAAATTGCATCCCATAGCGTTGCACTATGCAGCCTTCTTCCCTCATAAAAATACAGTAATGATGCTTTATGAGGAAAAACTTTCATTTCCGAACATTTTACAGTTTGTGTTAAATTAACAGCATTCACAGCTCATCTAGACATAATCCTGCTCAAATAACATTACCTAACTTTTGGCAAATAACATCCAAAACCAAACAATATCAAGATAAAAATATAACCCTGACAAAAATCTAACTTTTAGGGGGCATATTTCAGACATACAGCTTACAGTTAAGGCTGAAGATGTGTAAAAATATTACGAGATCGCGATCTATAGATAATATTCATTGCAAAGAGAGGCCCAGAAAAGTAACTAAATAAAGAGAAGACAGGTAAAAAGGGGCGGGGAAGGTGAAAAGACAAGAGAAGAAAATGAGAAGTGAAGAGGCCGGATATGTGAGAGACCGCACCTACTACGAACGATCATCTACCCAGATAGCCCAATCGGTACAGGGGGTGGCAAATACTTCTTTGCATTATATGCGTACTGGAATGTACATCACGTAATTCATATCCCCACTTAGTATTGCATTGGCGATCAGTATTAAAACGGACCGGGTTAACACATGGGGAACCTCGCGCAAAAGGGAAAGCGAAGTTTTTACATACGGACGTATTTTCTTTTTCGCAATTATCCATACCTGCCGAAAGCGCAGTCCGATTGCAAATGTCAGATGACTATATATATGGTGCGTAGAATCATTTCTTTTCAGAGAACAGAGGTGGGCACTCTATTATTTTTTAGCGTGCGTTATATCATTACAGCAGGACTTCGCAGTTATATATTTCTGTATGCGCACAGCACGGTGGTTATTAGAGATTACCAAGCCTTCCGAAGCGGTCGGTGTTTCTTGAGTTGTTCCTTTTTCTGACAGGGGTAGTTTCCTCAAGATTTAATATATTATTCTAAATTGCTTACGCATTTAAATCCCTCCACCCTAAATCACACGATTTTAGGACGAGAAAAAATTAGTCAACGCACTGCTTACAGCACTGGCAATGATTTATCGAAAGAGGAAATAAGCGCATTGGCCGTATGAATTGGCATAAGTTGTCACCGGTATTTCTTTTGTTGCGTTATAAGAGCACGCGATGTATCTTAACAGATCGCAGCTTCCCCAGTGATTTATGCAGGTAGAAATAAGCGCATTGGGATGGCAGTTACACTTGCTATTAGTTTTGCCTAAGACGCCAGGTTCAAAAAAGCAAGGCGTTGAATTGCTCGCAGCGTTAATTTTCTTTTGAAGCTACTAAAAATATGGATGGCGGTTTCAAGAAGTTAACATTTTTTATTACTGGATGAATTACAGAAAATAATGAATTAAATTTGTTTCCAGTCATAAATAGTTTTTGCAGTTTATCAACTATAATCGCTTACTACAAGAAAATCACGACGACGCAGCTTACGTCTGCGCTTTGTTAATTTTTATTTTTGCTGCTACCCGAAAACAGTCACCTTGAGTAAAGGAAACAATAAATGCATTTAGTATCTTAGCACAATATTATCGAAAAGTGTTTTCCCATAAACTACGGCGGGGCGAGAACGGCAAAGAATCCCATTTAAGATACTAAGTCTAATAATTTAAACTGAGTAATCGACATAATAATGCATGAAGAATTTTAAAATGTCGCATAAAATCATCGACTTTAGTCTGGCCTTGCATTGAGATACAAATATAGTTTTTTATTCACTCGGAATATAATGAATCACAGGCTTCTAGAAAGTATTGCACAACTCGGCAAAAATTACTTGCAGATATTTTGAATTTTAATCAAGTAAGGAAAAAATTGGAAAACAGCTCTAATGTAAATGATAGAGTATCTACACTAATACAAATTTCATGACAAAGTTGGGCAGAAACAATTTCCAAATTAAAGAGCTCAATTAAATTAACAGTAACGGTTAAAGGATAAGGAACAGGAACACACCAAGATTTTGCAAAGATTTTTCTATAACCTCCGAAACGACTTACTTTAGATTTCTTCAACTAGTATAATAACACTTGATAGACGTTTCAAAGTGACTCTGTTCATCAATGAGAAGGAGTGAAAATTTCGTCAGTATCTCTACCATGAATAATAGAAACACCTTGATTAAAACAACTCTCGAACACACTATTGACGTGAACACGCTGATTCAAAACAGCCATCTAATTTTTGTTTTAAAATTATTTGTACCCAAATTTTAATTTAAAAGCCCCATATATAACTTGACAAAAAAAATAAAGTAATAAAAAAAGTTTGATCTGTACTGTTAAAATAACGAAGTATGCAGTATATTCCTGCATGTGTGTAGTACATCCCTCCCACTGTGGAAAAACGACGGCACCTAGAGCAACCAAATTTTGAACACTCAAATATGTGCACTCTGAAGCCGAATTTTGAATTCTTTTTATTTATTTCCTATTTTGAGCAAATTTAAGGAACTTTTGATTAAAAACTTGAGGATTAAAACGCAATTTATTGCCACTCGGCAAACGGTATGATAATTACGTTTCAAATTTATTCAGAAAACTCTGAGATTTAAAAGAAATGCTTTGCCACTCGGCAAAGCGTACGCTATTTGTCTTTCAAATTTAATAAAACAAATCAGCGATTTATAAGAAATGTGTTATCGCAGCCCAAATTAAATTAATTTTGTCTTAAACGCGGCAGTGTACTGTTGTTCACCAAACTGTAAGAAATTTAATTTTTCTTTCAATTCATTAACAAACTAAGCGATTTAAAGGCAACAAACTCAGATTCCTTTCCATTATTATTAATTATTAAGCTGGATCGATGAAATTGCATTAACTGGATTCATTAAAATCAATTTATACGTTTTTCTTTTTTTATAAAAACTAGTAAGTAATATAGTAAGTAAGGCTAGTAAGCAATATAAGTAATAGGCGTCTAGTAAGTAATATAACGCAACAACATTAGTATTGAATACTATTTTATACATTTTTATAAGTACCTTAGAAAAATCCAAATGAAAATATTGATAAGGCGCAAATATAACAACTATAAATTCTTAACTCAAGATTTAAAAGGTAAACATTCAAAAAATGTGACATAAGAAAAACATATTTAGCAGTGAAAAAGCGAAAGCAGATTTGTATGCGCAAATCAATTCGATATAAACTTATATTTCGGATAATAGTAATATGTACACCTTTGGACTGTAATCATACATAAAAACTCTGAGTATTATATAATATATTTCGTTACCATGAAACATTACAAAAGCTAAAGCACGATTTGAATTAAATCCCGCTCAGAAATCATACTTAATCAGACTTAGTGAGCGTATAACTAACACAATTTAATTCCACTTTGCAAACGAAATTCGAAGCATAATACGAGATAATAAGGAACGAAGTCGTGATAATATATAAAAGATAGTATGAACTTGACTTCGGATAAGTTGAGGGAAAAAAGTCGAAAAAATTTCACCCGTCTCCCCGATTGAGCAATGCTAAAGGAGTGCCAGTATAATTACACAGTTTTTTATATAAATAACATCATAATTATATCGGCACTCCCGTGTAACTAGCATATATTTTCCCTTTTTGCTACCGATTTTAGAGTAAATGGATGATTATGTATTTTAATTCGTCACTCCTTGAATAATAATAATAAAGAACAAGATCGCATTTTAAACGCAATATTCAGCTGGCCAAGATTTGAAAGCCGATACCATGAACAAGCAGCTGCAAAGTATTTTATCTAACAGTAAAGCTCGTCTTTTAACTATGAGGACAGTGGTCCTTTTCCCTTAAATAAGAGTACAGTCGACTAATGAAGAAATTCGCTTATAACAGAAAGATCAGATGTTTCTGTAATAAGAATAATCGGTTTAGAAAGACATTAACTACATTTTTGGTAAAATATTTCCTGACAATAATTTTAAATAATTTTTTTCCCACCTTTTTAATCATTAAATGTGTCAAACGGCTAACACAAAATACTGCATATTATAATAACTTACCAAACATTTAAGAATATACCAGATCTCTAAAAATGCATCGCAATTAACCATTATTCATTACACTACTGCAATATAAAAATTATTGAAGAGTCAAAACTATTTAATGTCATTTATTAAATATATACTTTAAACAGATTAATCACAATAATTGTTTTTTTTTAAATAAATAAAATTTTTAACTACTCAGATTACTAGAAATTTAGCGATACTCTGATATGTCGATTTCCTGGCAATGTTAAAGATGGAAAAAGAATTATATAAACATCTTATGACGAATTAGGAATTTAAAGGACTTAATCTAATAAAAAACTTCCCTAAATACTTTTTTAAAAGTTAAAACGATGTAAAATATAACAAAACCCCAATAAAGAGTAAGACACTAATGATTATATTTATGAGGAAAAGTATCACAACATCTTAGGTAGTTACTTTGTTTCTCTTTAATAGTTAAGAAAGAACGATATTTGATAATCCAGCGTTTATTACGGAAAAGTATCCCATGGTTATCTGCTTAAGGAGAAGGATACCACCGGAGAAGACTGTCTAAGTGACTCTGGTTCATCTTTCCGTTATAAATGGCGAATCCCGAAAATGCCCATGCTACCAGACTGCAGGGAACAAATGATAGAAATTCTATCCTTGGATTCTCTATCACTTGACTAAGGAAAAGATAAACAAAATAAACCGTACATAGCTAATAAAATTTTAATTAAAATAATTTACAATGTGCAAATGATTTTTTAAAATTATGTGAAGTAATGAATGCTGGCAATGCTTTTAATAACAAAGTCAAATTTAAGTATAATTTTTATTGAGCTTTAATGCAGAAAGATGGCCAGCAGTTGAAACAAAATTGCGTAGAATTAAAAGAAAACGAAATTAGAACTGCTTTAATATGAATTCGCATCTTGGTTTTGATGAATTAATGGACATACACATTACTTAATTAACTCAATAAAGCTTTCTACTTATTTAGAAGTTGACAGAAAATGCAAGAGACATTTATAAAAGGACTGAGAAACGTTTTAAGTAATACGTTTGTAATGAAATATAAAGGTCACTTTATCTTGACATCCGCATTAATGATTTAATTATAGTCAACTAAGACGTTTCATTAATTACTTATCAAATGATAGAAAACGCCTAAAAGCGATAAGGAAATATCTAAACAGCTATAAAGTGCATCTTAATCCCTTTGACAACATCCTTCACCTACTAAGATATCGTTAGTAAACTGCCACAAGAGACTGAATTCATTAATAAATGTACAACCAGAATACATTCAAATCATTTGATAAGGACAACAACCTTCAGCACAAAAACTGAATCGAGATAGCTAAGATGGCATTTCTATTAAATGAAAAAATAAAGATGCAAATTGTTCGATTGAACAATTATATCAGAAACATGAATGGTCACCAACCACTTAACCCGGGACATGTATTTAAGTATTTACGTATAATGGTTTCAGTAAACGTTTTTCATTAAACTGCCATTTAACTTGCATCAATCAAATGTTATGATACGATTTAATTGGAAGTGTAGGCGAATGTAGGTCAGAACTAGTCTTTGACCCGAGATTCGATTAACGCCCTGTCTCTTGACCTACAAACTGAGCAACAGACTCCTCCGAAAGAATCATATTATGTTCAAAACTTCCCAAGGGACTCTATCCCTATTTCATTTAAATACATTTAAGACTACTTTGTTAGAAGTATCTTAATGCAAGCTCTAGAAATGGTTAGACGGCTTCAACGAAAATACAACGTTTCTTCGAAACAAAGATTTTATTTATAATGCTATAAATAAAAGAATAATTTTTCTGGGAAAATTTTTTAGTCTCTGGCTTTATGTAAAGCAGAAACATTTAAGAGCGGGACATCTAAAAACATTCACTGTGTTGTTGCTCGGAATTAAACCTAGGGACTTCTACTAACCGGTCGATGTGCTAACCGATGTGTTCTAAAACCACGTGGGAATAATATCGTAACACAGTATAATAAATTAGTTGAGTCATATTTGTAATAACTCTTGAAATTTATTGAAAAGGAAAAAAATGCCTTTTATAAATAAAAAATCATTACAGAATTATTAAAGAGCATTGAGATGCATTACAAGTTATAGTACGTAATAGCACAGATAAATGCTCTTTTTTTAATTAACCGCAAAAATATAAACCATTTTCTGCTCCTCTGCCCATTTCTAGTTAATTTTACACGACCTCTAATTTCAAAAGCTCTGCTCTAAAGACTTAAATAAAATAAGAATTCTTGGTATATAGATAATATGTTACAGCAAACCACTGAAAAATCTGCCTTAGATTGGATGCCAACATGGAGAACTTTCAAATGGAAACTGCTTTGCAATCCCATAGGCAGTCATGTTGTCTAGGAATCAAGAGCCAGACATGTGGACAGATTTCAGCTGACAAATCCATCCAGCTACTAGCAATGGCTTCCCCATAAAATGTGGGAGAAGCCTGCTAATATCTTCAGTACTTCATAAACGTTTGATGCAATGATAAAAAAGATCTACATAAAAATAAAATTCCCAGTACATACAAAATAAATCTGTGAAATATATAATATGCACTATTTACCGTGCACAGAAAATGATTTTTATATAATGAGTAGTGATACTTAGCGCGTACGTTAACAAAAAAAGGGGCATAATTAAAAAGGAAAAAGTGGGGAATGTCAATTGATTTTCTAAAATTTACCACATTTTCCTGCATCGGCATCAACCACTATAGTCGTCAATGCCCCCCCCCAAAAGGGAAAAATAAACGTCAACTGACAACATCATTGTTCTAAATGTGCTGGACATAAACGCTTGATCTTTTCCAACGCCTTTTTATACAAATTATCGTAGAAAAAATAGAATTCCCAATTAATACAAAGTACTTGACGGAAACTACACTACCAAATATTACTTCTTGAATGTCTGGCCGAAGGCTCACAGTAACGATTATAAGTCAAAGTAATGATTCATAACTACTCTGGCTGATATTTTAATAATTAGCATGCAAACATTTTATACAAAATTATTTCTCTGAGTAAGTATATCATACAGAGCTTATTTAGTTTATTTATATATATAAAATGTAGACAAATATAGCATACATCAATTAAAGAAATATATTCATTACCTATGGTACTAAACAAGTTTGAACCCACAGAGAATGCCATCTCAGATAACATGACTATTACTGATGCTCAGTACAATAATTTTACTTTATTCTGGTATGGAAATGCTGGGTACTTTTAGAAGTAGGCATCGGAAGACGATGGTCTTCATGAGATATGTACAGGTTTTAATTATTATTATTATTATTAGTTTTAAAGTTGAGAATGAAAAATGGATTTTCAATGTTCATATAAAGGAATTGTGTTTAATTAAGTGTGAGTTTTGAAAATGTGAACTTAAGCAATGCAGGTATCATTTTATTACATATATAACTATTTTAAATGCATTTTTATAAAAGTGCTTAAAAGTACTATTATGGAGAAAATCTCTTCTGATGTAGGTATAAGTATATTTTTTGAAAGCAGGAGAATTGAAAATTGAGCAATGCCCTCGCTGGGATTCGAACCACGGACCTCTCGAATACGCGCCGAGTGTGCTGACTACTACACTACGAAGGCATGCTAAGAAGGTGGGAGAAATATCTTATACACGAAAAACTTCTCTACTTTCTGGTTATTTGTATTCCCAGCTTCGACATTCAGTATAACTGCAAGAGTATGCACACAATAATCGGAAGGCATGTTTCTGCATACCACAGACATGTATTTACATGCTTTATATTTAATCTTTATTTCTGAACAATATTCCACTGCTGTAAAAGTATGTGAATATCACAACAAACAGATTTTTGCGTCTCCTGAAATATAAACAGAACAATAGCTGCGAGCCATAAATATAAACAAATAAACGTTTTTTGTCAATTCACAAAACTGCCAGTTTTCACAGCTCTGCAAATCGACAGAAAGTATAAAAATTTTTAACAACGTTAAGTTTAAATGATGCCTTATACTGTTCTATCAATTTTGTGTGTTACAAAACTTTTTGTAGTGATCTCTGGTGAATACAATGTAATAATCCTACAGAACAGATTTCAGTATTTAAGCTTGAAAAAAATTGTAGCTGAAGGATTTCTTGGAAGGATAGAAGAGTTTTAGTTAATTCTAATTTAGTTTTGAATGATGAAGTTTGTAAAATTTATTTATCATATATGAAAAGCCTTTAAATTACATTTTACTTCTTTTTAAAACTTCATGATATTCATTCTTTAATTTTTTTTAAAAAATTACTAACTCATGTTTATTCTCACAGTTTTGTATCTAACGTCATATCTTAAATATTTTAAAATGTTAAACAATGCATTTCACATAAAAATGTGGTTTACATAAAACAGTGAATTTTCTGTTCAGTTTAATTATGTGACCTATAATGCTCATACACCGTACTTTTTGATAACCTAATCTATATTTTGTGTATTCTTTTGCAACTAAGATCTGACATAGAACTTGCTTTTCAAACTAATAACATAATGTGATAGTGCAGTTTAATGGTTAAAATTTACTATGAAAGATGTCAAATTTAATAAATTATTCTTTGATTGAAAGTAGTTCATAATGTGATTAATAAGTGCGTCTCATCTAAATCAAAATTCCTTATCTCTTTAGAGGTAACCAAACAGAAAACACATAAAATGTAGAAATATATTTATTTCCCAGCTGTAAGGGAAAAAAAAATTAGTGAAGCGCAACACAAACACTATCTACTGTCTATATACAGAGTTATGTAAGAGAGAAGTTTCGTAAGGTCAAATTTATGTTTTAATTATGAGGAGTGTTTATGTTGTCTTCTCGCTTTCCCTTCAACGAGCGATTTTGTACACACTACCATGAGAAATCTCCGTTAGTTCAGGCTGTATAATGTATAGACAATGGTTGTTGCTATTATTTTAATCTTGGTAATGGCTGGGGTCCCGAAACTATCCATCCTGCTTTGTAAACAAAACACAGGTCTTTATCTCTGTACACCACTCCACTACTGTTTGAACTACTGAAATGTTGATTGTTGGTAGAACATCTTTTTATCTACTCCTGTTACAACATTTAATAAATACACTTTCTACAGATGAACTCAGAATTTCAAAGTTACATATTACTTATCATCAGCGGATTTCATTTTTTGTAGGTGACTGTCCATTACTTATGGGTAGTCAGCAAAAAGTTACCAGATGCAATTATATTATTTATTTTTTATTGCCAGTCTCATAGATGCAATTATATTATTTATTTTTTATTGCCAGTCTCATAGATGCAATTATATTATTTATTTTTTATTGCCAATCTCATGAGACACAGAAATTTTGTTTTGCTCTTGTAAAACAGCTTTGTACTACAAAATAAATTTATTCTCATCCTTTTGGGATTTACCTACACATTAAATTTAAAATAGTTTTATGATTAGGTAGATGTGATTATTATAATTTTGATTAGGTGGATGCGGTTATTATATATTTGTTTCTTTTTATATCCTCTATTTTTTTTCTTTTCAGCTTGGAATTTGAGTTCAGTTCCCGATGTAAGAAAACCAGCACAAAATTACAATGATTTTCTTCATGTGTATTGTGATAATGTGAATGCGAGCCAGTTCCTCTTAAAAAGCGTTCAGACTGATTTATTTTACTATAATCCAATAACCAAATCATTTTTACTTTGGTTATAGATAATATACGTCAAAATACTCTTAAATGCTTCCTTTAATTTTCTTTTTTTATGGTGTTTTGTTTTATGCGTTCAGTTGTCAGTTGTTTAAATTTAATTATGAATTATATTCACATATAGCATTTTTTTTAAGGTGATGTGAAAGACAATGGCGAAGAATGCAGTTTGCCAATCTTAAATGCGTCATTTTGTACATGCTTAAAAATAAATTATTTTGCAGTAATTTAAAAGAAAATGTGAGTGACTGAATTACTAACAATTATTTTGAATTTTGGAAAGTGTGTTTTTTCTGCATTTAATCATCAGATAGTATCTTAAATTTCAAAGTGTTTATTTTTCATACAAAATAAATAGGTTTACAAAAATTTGTCATATTAATAGCTGATGGAGGATTCAGTATTATTATAAATATTTGTTACAACAAATTTAGTTAAACTGCTTTTTGTAAAATGCTCCTGCAGTTGATATCACAAAAACAAGCAGTTAAATATCTGCTTTATTCCACATTAAGAAATTTTATCTACAAATTAATATAGTTGGGTTGGATACCCTGTGCACATTGTTAAAAAATATTTTAGCCAATTTGGCTATGAGATCATCCATGTATGGGATATTAAATTCACGGTGAATTGCCAAGTTTCTAATAAACCACGGACAATTCACCGCCTGTCTTAATACAATATTTTGCAGAATCTGCAATTTTTTAATTTTTGATTTACATACATACCCCCAGACAAGGCAGGCATAAGTGATGATGGAGCGCAACATGGTTTTGTAAATGAGTAATTTATTGTCTACGGAAAGAACGCTGTTCCGAGCAATTATGGGGGAAAGTGTACGTTTACGTACCCGGAACTTGGTAATAAGCTGTGTAAAGTGAGGGGTCCATGTGAGACATTGATCTAGGATAACGCCTAGGTATCGGGCTTGCTTGGTCCAGCGAATAGGAGTTCCATACATATCAATGTGGATGTTATAATAATAAGTTTCTTCCTGGTGAACAAGATGGCATCAGATTTATCCAGATTGATTTTAATTTTCCATGCCTGCAGCCAGGACTGCAGTGCATGTATGTGATCTTGTAATGTTTGTATGACTGAGCCGTGAGATGTACTTTGTGATAGAATTGCCGTATCATCAGCATACATTGCTAGCGTGGTGTGTGGTGTTTGTGGGATATCGTTCGTGTATATATTAAATTATAGTGGGCCTAAAATAGACCCTTGTGGGACCCCAGCCTTAATAGGTCTGGGGTGGAGATCTTGTTGTTTATACGAACGACAAAGTGTCGACCCATAAGGTAAGAATAGGTGATGTGTGTGATGTAATCTAGGAAACCCAGAGTTATGATTTTGTGTATGAGGCCCTCCAGCCAAACTCTGCCAAAGGCCTTTGCCACGTCGAGGAATACAGCCCCAGTGATAGATTTATTCATGAGACCTTGGGATATCATCTCAGTTACTCTGTGGAGCTGGTGGCTGGTTGAATGCTTCTTCCTGAAGCCATGCTGCTCCGAGATGACACAAAAACAAGCAGTTAAATATCTGCTTTATTCCACATTAAGAAATTTTATCTACAAATTAATAATATTCATATATACTAAAGGTGAAGAATACTTAAATTTTCCTTTAGAAAACAAAATTTTTTGACATTTTAAAAATTAAACTATGAGTAAAACTGCAATATATTCTGTATGAAATATTTCATAAATGAAGTGTAAATATTTTCATCATTTGTTGACTATCATTTACTACAATATTTATCATTATTTATATATAGTCAGAGAATAAGCTATGCTACTCTCACTATGATATCAGCTCATATATTTTGCTTTCTCTTTTGAGATCAAAGGAAAAGTGGATTAAACATTGTCGTAGGCACTGAGAGTTGGATACAGCTCATCTTAAGATAAAATGAATTAATAAGTTAATGGGAAATTTTACACAGCATATATTGAGCAGAAACAATAAATTGAATATAATTAGAATTGTTAACAATTGCTAGAATTGATTTCAGAATAAAATGCCTTCATGTCATCACAGTAAATATACAGTAGAATTTCATTTAGAGTCTTTCGGTATTGCATAAAATACCTATTTAAATTTTAAAACTTTATGATACTGATATTGTTGATTGTAACATATATGACAATTATTCGTTTATTTTGTTTTGAAATCAGTGGCTACTTTCACAACAAAACAGTGGATAACCTTTCACAGGTGCAAAACTTTATAAATTGATAAAATTTAACTTTGATTTAATACTGATTTTAACCGACATATTTCAACTCACTGAATTTTTCGTTAACTAATACCAATGAACCAGTGCAAATTATTTTCAAAAAAATTTTTTTTTATTTTTCTTCCCAAAAGTCCAATAGGACTATTAGTCTCGAAATATGATTTTATGTTGCCCACCATAATTTCGTTGTTTCTCTTATCATTCAAGTTTGTTTCCCTTTGGCAAAACGTAAAATATTTAACTTCCAAATTTAATCAATTATTGATTAAAAAACTTACAAGGCATTTCTCTCGCCTTCTTTGCATGCCTTCGTGGTGCAGTGGTCAGCACGCTCGACGCGTATTCCAGAGGTCCGTGGTTCGAGTACCGGCGAGGGCATTGTTCATTTTTCATCTTTCCTGCTTCAAAATAACCAAATGACTCTACAAGTGGCGTCTGAACTAAAAAACGTGGTGGATGATGATTCTCCACCACCAGGATTTGGCGATTGGGTCTCCCAATCCCCCTTTAAAAGGAGCAGTATATAAGTTATTTCTCCCGCCTTCGTGGTGTAGTGGTCAGCACGCTCGAGGCGTATTCGAGAGGTCCATGGTTCGAGTCCCGGCGAGGGCATTGCTCAATTTTCATCTTTCCTGCTTCGAAATAACCTAATGACTCTACAAACTAAGTTATAAACTAAGTTGCAGTTCTATTTTATTACATTTTAATCTGATTGATTTAAATAAAAATGCATTTAATTCACAATATATTCTAAATAAAAACATTAAACATTTTTATATAATTACATGATACATTTTTTCCCTTTTCAAATATACAAAAGACACGTAACTTTCCTATGTTACTTAGTATCCTATAAAATTTTCGCTATTTTTTCTAGCCATGACTGTTGAGTAATCTCTGCTGATATTAAACCATATTAAACTTTAAAACAGCTCCTTTGAGCGACTATTAAAATCTGAACCCTTTTCAGACTTTGTTTTTCATATGTGGGCAGAATAAGTACCAAATACAAAATTTTAAAACAGTTTCCTCAATTACCTTTCTAATAATACAGAGGATTATTAGGAATGTCAACAATACAATTTTTGTATCTAAATACAAAATATATGCAAAAGCCTGCAACATTTTCACGTAACAAATCACTTATTCATATTCACTTATTTTGTGGCCGAAAATTGATTTAGTTTTAATAATAAAAATTCGTTTTAACGATATCCAAACAATATTTCACCAAAAGACTAGAAATTATTAACATATATTAGAGAAAGATGATTCTTTAAATCTGTAAAGACTATTAACTGTTTAACATTATCATTTAATTTTGAATACAAATTAACTGAAATTGGAAACTGATTTTGTAGAATAATTAAATTATGAATATATTGAAGAATTTAATTTTAGGCTGCAAGATGTTTAAATATAATCCAAAGATTTTTGTATTTCAAAAATAAAAGCAAAATTTTCTCTTCTAATATTCTGTAGCGATAATTAATTCAAGTCCCTTGCTTAACTTTTGGATATATTTACAAATTATTAAATAAACTGGAATAAATCTCAACACTTCTTATTGTCTTATCGTAACCACAGGAAACAGGAGGAGGACATCAGAGTATCCGTGGAAGATAAGTAGGTCTTAGGTCATCACAATATTCTGTGGAATCTAAAACAGATTCCTGGGGGGTATGTGACATTAAACACTCGGAAAGATATTTGAGGGATATCCACTCGGAAGGAGGTTTAAGGGCTATCCTGAGTATATAGTAACTATGATTTGAGACCCTGATAATATCCGTATGCTGTCAATGGAATCTAGATAGGATGTCCTGAGGATACACTGGGATATGACATTAAGCACTCGGGAGAGCATGTTTAGGAGGAAAGTGGGATATTCCGCGTTGTCCTGAGGATGAAGTAGAATTTTAAATGTTGCTAACATCCCGTTCGCTGTCGATGGGACCCAGATAGGATATGAGGATGAGAAGGATATAAAGGGATGTATTTCTAAGGATCCTTAAGGATATAAAGAAGCGTGTTTCGGAGGTTGCAGGGATATTTTGGGTTGTCCTGAGGATATAAGTAAGGACTTCAAATCCTGAGAGTATCTCGCACGCACTTGATGGGACCCAGTTAGGATGTCCTGCGGATATACTGGGATGTGATCTTAAGTAGTGGGAGAATGTGCTTAGAAGGTTAGGGGGACAGTCCATGATGTCCTGGGAATATGCGCTTATTCCGTAAGCAACATCCTCAAGATATCCCGAGAATGTTTTTGTGCTATGTGGGCAAAGAAGGAGCAAAGGAAACTGAAGATGAAAAGAGTGAATTTAAATTTGAATGGATCGAATTATTCACGTTTATACAAAACTCAGATAGCATTTCGATCGGTCTTATTTGTCAAGAAAAACTGGCGTGTAACAAGAAATCAAATTAGGAGAAATACTTTACAAATAAACTGAGTCATCTGGCGGTAAATATCCGGCCGGTGATGCAAAGAAGAAAGCAGCTGAGGAACTTCAGAAGTGGCAAGTTCCGTATTTAATACTTAGGTGCAGTCTTCCAAGTGTTAATATTGCAAGCTTTATGTTAGTGAAGAGACTGCTAAAAGTTAAAAACCATACACAAATGTTAAAAGTTTTTTCTTTCTTTCTTCTTTTTTTGTAAATGCAACCGAGGAGTTATTCCTAGATTATAAGAACAAGGCAGAAATTCTTCAAAACATCAGAGTTACAGCTGCCTGCTAAAACATTAGACAGAACAGCCAAAATGCCCTCGAATATTACCAATCAGCAAATCGAAGATCTTAAATTGATTTCAACTTTATCAATAGCTGTTGATAAATCTTGTGACATTAGTGACACAACGGAAGTTTCAATTTTTGTTTGATTTATTTCGTCCACGGATCCTAAAGAAGAACTTTTAGGATTATTGCCACCGAACAATCAAACACGTGGCGAGGATACTGCAAATGCTGTCATTGAATACATACAGAAACTTATATTCCACTCGATAAAATTTTTTTCAATTTCAACAGATGGAGCAAAAAGTATGATCGGAGTGAGAAAAGGTTTTCTTTCGATTATAAGGTATTTTCTCCCTCCCTTCCGCATACCTTCGTGGTTTAATTGGAAGCATACTCGACGCCTGTTCGAGAGATTCACGGTTAGAGACCCAGCGTCACTGCGCATTTATCACGACGCCTGCAACAAAAATCTAATGGCTCTACAACTGGCCCCCGAAGTAAAAGGTGGTGGATTCATCACCACCAGGAATTAGCGTTGGGGGTCTCTTAATCCCTAGTCGCTCTTTAAAAGAGGGAGTATATAATGAATTTTCTCCTTCCTTTCCGCATGCCTTCGTGGTTTAATTGGAAGCATACAGAATGCCTATTCGAGAGGTCTAGGGTTTGAGTCCCAGCTAAGTCACTGCGCATTTGTCACGTCTCCATCATAAAAAAATCTACACTTTTGACTCTACTGTATTTTGAAGGAAAAAATTAATGACGAAATACTTGTTTACCGTTGCATTATTCATCAAGAAACGCTTTGTATGCAGATAATTTCAAAAGAAATTTACCATGTTATGGAACTGTTGATAAAGATTGTCAACACAAGCTAAAGCTCTTTATCATCACCAATTTACAGAATTTCTAATTGAAATGCAGAGTGAATATACAGATCTTCTGTATAATAAGGTACGTTGACTTTGAAGAGGAAACATTTTAAAACATTTTTGCTTCCTTATAGTGAGACATTAAACTATTTCTCCTTGAGGAGGTTGTTGGCTATCCCGAACTAACGGACGATCAGCGGATCCAAAAATTTTATTTCATATTACGTCTCATATAAATAATCTTAATTGTAATCTACTACTGCAGGAGAAAGGTAACACAAATTTTTCAGATGCTGGAAGAAGTCATTACATTTGAAAACACATTATCACTTTTCGCTCAAGATTTTAA
Organism: Stegodyphus mimosarum; assembly: GCA_000611955.2. Taxonomy (NCBI): domain Eukaryota; kingdom Metazoa; phylum Arthropoda; class Arachnida; order Araneae; family Eresidae; genus Stegodyphus; species Stegodyphus mimosarum. Next base: position 370,157 of record KK120609.1, on the reverse strand, counting down.
AAAAGAAACGTTAATTCATTTTCCGTGCCTACTTAAACATTAACAAGAAAATAATTCGGTAACTGACATTTTCACTTTCAAAACAACAATTTTAAATATGACAGAATCTTTTCAACGGTGGTTTCACGAATTCATAAATAGCATAGGGAAGTTACCCTTTGTTAAAAAAAAAACTCTCACTGCTTACGAAACAAAATTGAATTTTTCTTCCATTAATACTGACATTCAAGTTTTTGAAATTCAATTACTGAAATAAACAAGGAATTAAAGAGCTCAAAATTTGAACGCCTTAATGATGATACGGAAAAACTGGAAAAAAATATATCCGGTTTTAATTCACAATAAATGTATGATAATTTTCAACACTTGGAATAGTATTCCTGACTCATATGATCAGTTAAAAAAACTAGCATTCGCTGTTCTTTCACTGTTTGGCTCTACATATTCATGCGAACAATCTTTTTTAAGCATGAAAGTTTAAGTAAATTGAGAAATCGGCTTATTGATGAGAACTTGCGGAATCCCGCTTGAAATTAAAAACAACGACATACAAACCTAACTCATCCAAACTTTCCAAGGAAATGCAAGGTCATTGTTCACATTAAATGCGTGTTTTGTCATATTTTTATTTTAATCTAAAAATGTTTCGATAAATAAGATTATTATTATTATTATGATATCCGGTTTTATTTAATGCTAGTAGCTAGTTTAAACTGACTCCTGAAAATATGGTTCTTGAAAAGAAATTTAGCTCTCAAAGAAATCTTAATCGTTATACTGCTGATCTTTGGCTGTTTTGACTTGTGAGCTTGCCAAGCACTGGTGTAAAGGATAAAAAATAAAGCAAAGTACATCGATTTGACAATTATTAAAATGCATGCCAGTGACATGCCAAGTATTAAAACTATTCTATTAAGTAATACAAATAACGGCAAGAAAGAATGAAAAGTTTTGGGCAGGAGAATATGTAAAAAATCTTATTATTAAACAGGGCGCAAAAAAACAATCTTTACGAAGCACATAATATATGGCAATAAAATCACTTTTTTACATTAATTTCAATAATGGCGCAAATGGTTATAAAAATTACGAATAGTATCAATTAGAGATGCTACTGAACATAAAATAAAGATATAAATTATTAAATAGTAAGTATACTGCCTTCAAATCACTCAGACAATTAAGCAACTTCCTGCTTTGAAGATTTTATGGAAAATCTGATAGCTGTACCTCTTAAAAATGCAACTTACAGGCTGCATGGATGAAAATACCCAGTGTAATACAACAAGACTCGATAAACTGAATGCAGATACTCATACGTTTAATACTTATAGACATTTCTAACATCATTGCATCTCATCATGATAGTTTCATATGCCCAGTCGTTGCCGATTTCCTCCTAAAATGGATTCTGCTTCAAGACTAATAGCTTAACATTGTAACAAAAGTTATGGGCTCAGGTAGATCTCACATTATAAAGTCGTACAAAGTAAAATTAATCGTACTTCAAAACAAATGTTTGATCAAGTTGCTTTTATTGATTTAGTTCATAAAGTTAAACTTTTTTTAAAAGTTTTCTTAGAACTGATGCAGACGTAGTTTACACTCTCAGCAGATCTGACATCAGGATTTTAGATTTCAACAAAACCATTAGAAAACAGAATTTCTTTAATTTTCCGGATAACTTCTTTCATTTCTGGCATTTAAATCTCTTCTGTCTAGAGTTAGAAAATTGCTCCGACTCATACAGGCAGCTGTCAAAAGATTTTATTAAAATTCCAATGATTAACCTTCCCAGAAGCTTAGAAAACAACATTATCCCTGTCAGGATTCGAATCCCAAGGGTTGATCCAAGTTGGGCGCCTTAACTCCTAGACAAGACTCACGAGGACATTAACTTCCATTACCCCTTATCATCCGGACGAGTGAGCGGGTAAATCGTGCACTGAATTGATAAAGATTCAGAGACGAATCCTTTTGACACAATGTACATAACTGCTCCTGACAATGGGAAAGTGACTGATCTTTGTGTGAAGTAAACCTCAGGACAGTCCATTACAAATTCTTTCTTCGTCCGCTCTCATCTTAAATCCCTACATTTTTCTTTCCTGTAATAAGCCTTGGTTTTGGCAATTAGCCAGCAACAAATTAATAGCTGAAGTACAGGGTCATGTTTTAAGACTAATTAAAAGCAAGCTTATGTTCGAAAATTTATTGCAAACGGGAATGCATCATTCAAAACAGTCTCTTCAGAGTAAAAACAAGAGTCGGCACGAACAGAGCTGCATCCCGCCGCATCCGAAACGCCACCATCCATAAAAGAACACATGTTTGTCCAAAACTCCCACTTTAATAACAACAAGAAAGGCCCATCCCAAAATAATTTCACCCTTACCTACAACCTGGAAGTTACCGACCAACCTCCCACACGGGCTCACAACGTTATTAAGGGCATGGCGAAGGAAAGGGGTCGTGGCTCACGGATCTTAAGATTCCAGCTGGCGATAGAGAAATTTTCGTGCCTTGTATTAAGGGAAAAAATGGGTTTACTTCATCTAGTGGGCGTCTGCATGGGGGGAAGTTCACGCTTTTTTTCTGACCGTACACGATGAACAGGTCACTTTATGGTTTATGAATATTCAATAAGTTGCATGCTTAAGGATGAGCTGAAGTAAAATAAACCAAATTTTCACTGAGCCGTTATACAGTTAGGCAAACGTTTTTGTATACGTCCCTCAATAACTACTGAGCATAAGCATAAGGTATTAGTTGATACTCAGAATGTAGCTTCGGGTATAACAAAGCAAGCAATAATTTTTGCTTCAAATGTCAGTATAATTTTTGGTTTGTTTTCAAAGAATATCCACAAATAAAAATCTTGATTTGAGTAAACGGAGAGGAGTTTCATATGCTCAACCCAATGTGAAAAACATTTACCACAGTCCTCAGTTGAATTACGTATTATCAATGCCTTGTTCCTACCGTTACAGGCTTTTCTAATTAAGTTACAGTGACTGACATTATGTTGTAGCAATTATGATTTAATGAGCGTTATTTCTTGCATGTATGCTGGATCCCAAAACACATAAATTTAATATCCTAAGCTTTATATGAATTTTCTGTCATTTTTATTACAAAGGCTATGTACATATCAAGACCTCCAGAGCAAGAAATCAATAAGTGTGAAAGAATAAAACTATTCAAAATATTTCCCATTTTTATTTTCTTTGGTTGAAAAACCTAACTAAAGATTCATATTTTATGATACACAGTTCTTTAATTACTCTCCGGTATGCAGTTTAATTTATTACAGCTACAAAAAGGACTCAAAAGTGCTTGAATGGACGGAATCGCTGATAAAATAGCAAGATTTAGTCTATATGTATGATATATAACGTAAATCGATGAAAGTTTCGGAAGTAAACTTCGCCTCTTTGACTGGGCAGCAAGCATTAACGACAGCCATGGTTAAATAACAAAGTTCGTTATTTCAAAATCATTACAAAAAATTAAAAGCTCACATAAAATTGATTACTTCAATGAATTGGATGCAGACTAAAAAGAATTAGCTTCACAGTTTGCAAGAACGTAAAAACATATCATTATTAATTCAGATTCAATGATTTGCATTTCATTTTACTCTATCACCACGAATATCTTGAAAGACCCAATAACTTGTTCCAATAACTGAAATGCACTGCTAAAATAATCTTCCGCTTAACGTATATGGATACAAAATACAATTGAAGGTAACCGAAGAGCCTAGTAATTAATGTATTAATGCACTGCAATAACGATTCCTAAAAACTTAAAGTAAGTATTAAATAACAAGACATTAAACGCAGTAAACTTTTCCTGTTGTAACTCACACTTATTTTACGATATATCTTCAGAAGCTAAATGTAAGAGCAGAACTGCGATTGTTTTCGAATCAAACATCAGAATAGATTCAAAATTCTTGTTCCACGGAAATGAAGTTACGTTGTTAAGAACCAAGTAGTTGTGCTGCTGAAATATTGCTAACATACACCATTATGATATAAAGATCTTTAAATCTTGAATTCACTTATATATGCAGAAGAGTAATTATGAATAAACAGAGACATAACTGAATAAAAATTTCAAAATGAAGACAATACAAATTTCTATTCTAAACAGAAGTGACTTTTATAAATTTTTCTTAAATACTTTAAGAAATTTTGTAAACTTGTTACACACGGTCGCATCTTGATGCAGGATGCACAGATTTGTACATCAATCCTTTCATCCAACATGCGACATTCAAGATATATAGTACTGAAATCGTTCGGTTATGCTTTTTGAGACATTTTAAGAACCTAAATGCATCAAATTAAATAAAAATAAAAGAGATGAAAAATAAAATTCGTCTGTAGGTGCGGTAAGAACGGAATGACCAAGTAATCGACTTTGAAAATCATTAGAAGGAAAGACTAGCTTAGGAAATGGGGTCCATTAATGACAAAAGTTCGGTTAATGTAAAAGATACGCGATTTATCAAGCAACAAATTGATCAGTGTGTGAATTGGCAAATCACGTCGACTGACACTTCTCTTTTAACTAAAGAGGGAGTTTTTAATTGCAAGTTTTTAACTGTGATGTTTATAAATGAAGCCTAAGATCATTTCCTTAAAAGCGTGCGGAATCGGTCAGTATTTTTGATGATATGCCTGTAGTATCTGTTACGTGAAATCTTTTGAATTAGTAACTGACCGCTTGTTAAAATTTCACATAACCAAATTTTTTCTCTTGTGTGCATTTCTAGTTCTACTATTAGACACTTTTGGAAAACATTTGATGCAATTGTCATACATAAATTGATACAGCATAATGGCATTTTTCTTTAATGATTGTTATTTAACATGATTTAAGTGAAAAGAACTTTCATTTTCTCCATATATACAAATACCTAGCTTAAAGAAGGTAAATTTTTCCTTGTGCAATGCCATGTTAAGTGAAATCCTGTTCACCGAATATACAAATACGTTAAGAAAGAAAAGAAAAGAAAAATCTGTAATTCCCCAACTGCTTCTCACATGCCCGTACATATTTCTTCTTAACTACTTATGCAGAATTAAAAAAAAAAGGAAAATTAACCCCCCCCAAAAATTTATATTTTTTTCCATTAAATCAGCAAAATTGAATCTATGCTTTTTTTTCCCAAAAAAATTATTTAAAATTGCTTAAATATTTTTTTTTGTTTTCTTTTCTTTCTTTATAGCAAATAATTACATAGTCTGGCATTCGAGAACTTCAATACAATATTCCAAATTTGAATTCAAGTCCATAATCAGTGTTTTCAACTCTACAACAATATGAAGCGTTCCCTGTATCTGCCCAAATTCAATTCACTTCTGGAAAAGTTTTATTCAACAGTAAATCGTCATTGTCAAATTCAGACTCTCGAAGTCAATAAGATCGTTATCGTGAAAATCTTCACAATATGAGTTTTAACATTTCCTACACATCTGACAAGAGTTTTTATTTCACTGAAATCTAATTCGTATCCAATGGCTGCAGTTTCATCAACAGCTGAGGCCAGTTGATGTTACTGAGAACAACCAACACATCACTGAACCCCACATTTCCATGGAATAGAGTGTTCGTGTTAATCGTTATGCTAGTAAATATTCCCGTGTGCTTATTTGTATCTTATTTGACGAAGACATCAAGGACACACATCGGAAAATATTTACTGTTTTATTGTAAGTCTAACCTCTATTAAAATACTCTATCCGAAGTGGAATTCAATTCCTGTTAAGTAAAAAACGGGGTGCAATTATAAACGTTAATTCGAAATAATGTTAACTGAGGGATTTCTGTATATTACGTTGGTAACCAAACTGGAAAGAAGTCTATTAACTATTAAAGTGACTACATAGCACAATCGGCAGTAGTTTAACAGATATAAAAATATCTCCATTAATTCCCAACGGCAAAATTTCCAAATAAATATAAATAGACGGCAGTTGAAAACTTCCTTCGAAGGTATAAAAGAAATAAGCTCATATAGCGGGGAACACACGCTGATTTCTAGGTCTAGGATATATTTTATTCTGCACAAATCTCATCAAATTTACCACTCAGAATAGGAAATTTTTAGTTTTGTACAATCTGCAGTATTACTTTACTGGCACACATCATTTATTTAAACAGATGAGTGAAGGATTACTCCCTACCGAGGTAGCTAATGAATGTGCGCAGACGCTACCTGGAGGCACACAAAAATCATACTGATCCGTTCCCCACAATTAGTCGCAAAACTATCTGGAGAAAGCAGAACAGAGAGAAAACCCGCCGCCTCGGACAATAGATCTTCTTTTAGATTAGAAAAGGAGGAGCTCGGTAACAAAACCCTCCAATTTCGCAGAAACGTTATTGACGATTTCGTACAAAGAATGAACTCCGCAAATTCAGGTCATTTGTGTGAAACCTCTAAACTAATTCCACGCTTTCAAAGCGAAACATATATTTGATCTCTTCCCGAGAATTCGCATTTTGTAAATTACAGCAGTACCGCCTACAGAGGAGAGCTTCAACGATAGGGTAACAGAATTAATGGCCGTCAACTGACCGCTTTAGATGACCGTCATTAAATGGCAGCAGAAAATTGAAGGAGCATCCTCCTCTCGAAAGCTACTGGTTTTGAAACGGTTTGTAAGATGTACTAGCTTCAGTAATTAAGTGTTAATGGCGAATACCTTAATTAAAACTATTTTACACAAGTTCAATACATATTTTTCAGAAAAAGGAAGTTACTGAAAAGAATTATTTTACCTCGTAAAAGGACTTCATAACAGGGAACGACTTACAGAAGTGAATGTCTGGGCCAAAATTTCTTTTTAGTACCACTTTCCAGTATTTTTTTAAGCGTAGTAGGTATTACTGGTGTGAATTAAATGAAGTATTTTATGAAATAACCTAATAATTCAATGGTTCGCAGGGAAGAAATAATTTCATTAAGCTGACAGTTTTTTCTCCACTCTGTAAATGAGAAACCGATTCAAGATAACATTTCTGCTTAAAAAGTTATAAAAATATAGAGTTACAGCCGGCCAGTTTTGAAGAAAAAACTAAAATACAAAGTTTACATTTTCCTTCTTTCTTCTAATTTTCTCTCTTAAAAACTAGACCCGAAAAAATTTTTTAAAACACAAATTTTGCATATTTAAATAAAATAGGAAGATTTCGAGGTCCTATGAAAGTGGAAGCCTAGAACACTGGCCCGTTTACCTTAGCATAAATCAGGCCTATATCTATATGTAACTCAAAATGTAAATCTTGTACTGCTCGTTATAGTAGCAACAATTCTTTTACTTTCTTACCGCAGTAAGAGAAAGAATAGTGGGAAAAATTTAAATGTGTGAAATAGTATTAATTATACATGCAGGATTTCAAAAGCAAGTGCATTTATTCACAGTCCTGTTATTAAATTTCAGCCTTTAATGTAAAATTATCTGCTACAGAAATTAGAGGACTATACTAACTTTTCTATGCGAAAAAAAACCTAATGTTTCTAACATACAGAAATATTATACTGTTAGTTAATTTTAAAACATATGTGGCAAACTTACGCTACGAGTGAAAACTGGTACGAGACCCTTTTAAAAAGGTTTTTTTTTTTTTTCATTTGGAATATTTTTAAGCCCATTAACAGCGAAAGAAAGAAATCAGCTTAATTGCCTTTGAATATAAAAAGACAACATTATGTGGTTAAAATTATGTTGTTTAAAATGCTTTTAATATATATTCTTCTTGAAAAGGATTGAACAAACAGAATCTCATTCTTATTTTCGGTTTCTTTATTTTTTTATTATTATTTTATTTGTTCCCCTCCCCTCCCCCTGGAAACGCTTTTAGGTGATCCTTATACTAACTATTCAAATTTAATACATACATTTTTAAGGAATGAGAAAAAGTAAAGAAAATATTACAGAAATTTACAAAACTGAAACGCAAATTCGACTATCCTAATACAATTTCTTCTATTAAAATTCCTTCATTTCACATTGTATGAAAGCAAGAAAATAAATATCTGCCACCATTAAATACTCCTCCCTGCTTCCTCTCTCTCCATCCCCTTTAAGTATATGTTTTCGTATTCGATATGAAGAATTTGAATTTAATACTGCTTGTTAAAAAATAGTATATTAAAATTTATGTATGCGAGGTAATTTAAAAACTGAGCAAATAGTGTTAAAGGATTTACGCGCATTAAGAGAGAAATCAGGAACAAGCAAATTAAAGCATTTATTCACTCACAGAAGATTTACATAAAAACAAATTAGTCTTTTAAACGAGGATTTTAAAATGAAGTGGTGTTATTTATCTATACTCCTATATTCAAGTGAATATTGTACATCTTTCCATATAAATCTTATTACCTAAACCACGACAGTAGACTAATTCAATATTTACAAAACACAGAAAGTTAAACACGAACCTAAAAATTTCTGTCATGCTGTTTATCCTGTTTACGTCATACGTCCCATTCTTCAAAAGTGTTAGTTTTCTCAAAAAACACTTTTAGTTCTTCCCTTTCCTTTAATTCAGTGCATGAGTTTAAAACGTACGTTAAACGTTATAGTTAGCGCATTTTAAAGCACACGTGACTAAACGTGTGCAGGACAGACAAAAAATATTTTTAATAGATATTTGGCATCCATTTACAATTATATTTCCATATTTAAAAAACAAGATAAATATAACAGAAGACATGAAAGTATTGAAAGTTTCTAAAAATAGAATCTGTGGTAAATTTATTTTACCTAAAAGAAAAGAAAAAAAAAATTAAGACTTTTCGGACAGGTTTTAAGATTGATATAAAGCGAACTGTTTGGAAGTTAGTACGTAAGAATATCTCTTCATAACGAGGGTAATAATGAAGAAAATAATAAAAATCGTTTCGCTAAAGACATATCTTCTCCGTTTCAATCCAACTTGTATATCAGCCAAGCATAAATACCTAATTATTCCGCCCCTCCCCCACAAAAAATCTGCAAAAAAAAGCTAGATTTTTGTAGACACTTATTGGTAAGCTTACAATAAATGATGGCATAAACTTATTTTGCATGGAAATTTTAGTACAAAATCCTGGTGGCGAAGCAAATGAAAACAGTCATACACTTTCAATATTTATGGGAATTAATGATTCAGTATCAGTAGAAAAATAAATACATGCAAGTACAAATATGTCAAAAGTACCATTTGAAACCCATTTTATTGAATTAAAAGAAAAGTTCTGCTGTTTGAAATACCAAAATCGAACTGAAAATCTAAACAATTTATGCCGGGATTTCTTAATTATTCAGCCTACATCGACAGTTGCCAAGTAAGCCGCTTCACATTTTTGCTTTTCCAAAGATTACCTGCGCTATTTCATAAAACTCAGTGCACAGGCGGATAAACTGGGAGGTAATTTGGAAGAAAGTACATTCCAGACTACCTGGCATATCACTAACGTCTCAGTTCTTTTAACCCTTAACCACCATGCAGTGCTCTCACAAAGGTAGTTAAGTGTTAAAAACAAGACATTTAGCGATACGCTTGGTTTCTTACCGTCATTTTGCTTCGCTTCTAACCACTGTAATGAAGTCGCATATAGTTTTTCTCTTCGGTAAAAGTTTTAGGAAGTTACTGAAAATTTTGGAATTTATCACCTCTGGAATTTATCATAAAATTGGGGATTATGTATTATTTTAATACATAATACCCAATTTTATGCTACGTGACAAATTAATATTTAAAAAATTAATCAAAATTTTTTTTTAAAATGAAACATCAAATGTGAATCATGAATAAACTGAAAATAGAAACTTTTAAAAAATGAAAATGTAATCAGCAAACCAAGTAATTACCGTCATTGACCGGAAATTAGTTGACTTTTCAAGGGGAACAAACCAAGCCTCGATTACGATTAATTAATATATTTACTTATATATATATATAAGTTAATTCGCGTAATTTTTTTATCGACCTTCCTCTTTATTTAAAAGCCATGGTTATTGTTCCCGCCTTCTGCAGCTGCCTTTTTTTTTTTTTTTCCTTTCCTTTTTTTTTCTTATTAAAACGCAAAAAAAGAATAAAAATTTAAGAATGCAAACTTTTCCACAAGTTATTGCTTCACGTTTAGAATGATGTCTTCAGTTGATTTTACTCTTTGAATAACGTGGCATGGTGAAATTAACATTCAAGATATGCAGGCTCATGAAAAAATGCAATGAAAGCAGTACTCTACTGTCAACTACATTAAAATTAAATAAGGAACTCATAGAGCATAATGTGTCAGAAGAAGAAAACAACATATGACTACAAGAAGATTAAAAATGACAGACCTGATTTCAACTTACTTTATTTCTGATATTAATGAACACTGAAGGGCAAATAATGCATAAAATGGAAGGAAAGCTGCCCATGATTTCTCTACAAGTACTTTTAAGCAGTTTTTTTTTAATTACAAGAATAACGAGCAAAGTTCAGATGATAATCAAGAAGCAGCTACCCCTCGTAGATGTAGCAGAGAAGTATGATAATCATATTATTTCCATACTTGTTCAAGCGTAGTCTTCGTCACCGTCGTCTTGTTCCGTTACGAGGCAGGTACCCCTCGTATCCATAATCAAATAAAGCATGTCAATTTTGTTCTGTTACAGGATAAACTGACCATTCAGCTTATAAATAAAGGATGCAAGTTTAAGTAGCAATAAATACAGTACAGTATTGTAAATTTATTTTCTCTTTTTTATAATTTTTTAGTACCATTCTCGTTTTTATATTTGATTTTATTGCAAGAATATAGTATACCTAAACAGTAATATCATGAAAAATTTGTGCTAAACTATGGTTTGTACCATTGGAAAGAACTTCTTTAGATGACAGATGATGATGGACAGGAATACCTAATCTTCCTCAGAGGATAACAGTCACAGTCCACACCTACTCTTCATCAGATATTAACAGGCATAGTCAGCTGTCCTTCACCTCTTTATTAAAAAAGGTACAGATAAATACATAGATATACGAAACGCACAAATATTTTGCCAAATTCAAGAAAATGCCTAAATACTAAAATGTTTTAATAAAAAGCATAATAAGAGATAAATATAGAATGATATAAACCGATAGAAATATAAATATAGAATGATACCCACAGATAGGAAGATAGAATGAAACCTATATAGATAATAGAAAAGAAATAAATGTAAAATTATATTTTTTAAACAGTAAACTATCAAATACTAAATAAAATTCTTTAAATTCTTATTTGGAAAAAGTTTTTGAAAGCACATATTTGTCGGTATAGTTTTCTGCGTATGTTACAATTTTTCAGTGACTAAATGTTTTGGTTGATTAAAAGTTATCAGAGGAATTTTGAGCGTCCACTCCTGAGTTGTTTAAAGGGCAACTGCACGTGACATTAGTATTTAGGAATTAACAAGACACATCTCTCATGAGGTTTCTTTAGAAATTATAAATGTTTTTAACGGTTAAAACCTTTGTTTAACCCTTTCGGGAGATAAAATAAAAAAATGCATCAGCTACAGAAAGCCAGGTAGGGCTGAAATGGACAGGATAAAGACATACATTGTGCGACGACAAATTTCGGGATTTATCCAGTAGTACAGCATAGTACAGCAGTATGCAATGTTAACATAACTTAGTATTCCCACTTAGCGGTTGAACTCCACAACAAAAGAGGTATCATGCTTCTATTTACAAGCCTGTAACACATAAATATAAGCAGTAATGATAAAAACAAAGAATAATTTCCTTGTCGCTGTTTTTGCATGCATATTGTCCTACTTAAACTAGCTCAAAAAATTACTAACGTCTGTTGAAATACTGTACATGTTATACACATTTACTTTTGGTACCTTTCTGAGCATACATTTATACAACCTAGAATGCTCTACCATAATTAAATAATTGAATATAATCTTAGCATTCATATTATTTTGCTATTCCTTTTAACGCAGACTTAATCTTGGTTTGGCAGTGTATTTTCTAAAGAATTTAAGCTTAAGTGGTCATACTAATATTACTATATATTAAATTAAGGAACGTGTCGGGAACAAGAGGTTTATTGAGTGGCTTAATAAATACCACTAATGAATGAAGACTCCAGATCATTTTAGCCTTCTCTAAGAAATAGTAAAAAGTACTGAAATTCGACGCTTTCAAATAATACTGATAATGACAGTGACATTAGTAATGGTTTATGAAATAGTTCACTTTACGGTTCACAATGACAGTGGCGTACATAAACAGGGTACTGAGGATGAGTGCGTATGATAGCAAAGACTACCATAAGTCCATGGAATTCCACGACTGAAAATAAAATTCCATGGAAGGCAAGCCTCTACTTTTCTTGAGGTTCTAAACCACACATTTTCAATTACATAAAAAGCGAATTAGAAATTTTCAGGCTATTTTCTCAAATGAATAAATAGTTAGCGTAATAGAAGAAAATAACGATTGCCAAAAACAAACATAAAGCAAAACTTACCTATAGGATCAATCTGGAAGACACGTGAACTAATGCAGCAGGAAAGATTTCTTCACGTTTAATATCTAAATCATCAATTTTTAATTTTTTTAGTATAAAACATATCGGCAATCTCTTGTTGCACATTAAAAAAGCCGTCCTCTTTACAGAGCTAAAATGATGATGAAGGTCAGTGTGGGATAGTAGAAATCGATTTTTAAAGAATTCTTAAATGGATCCCTCTGCCATAAAAGTACCCTACAGAAAGCACTCTGCCATAAAAGTTTAACTTCAGTACTAGACATAAAAGTTTAACTTAGTAGTTAGTATCATATCACTGAAGTAAGTAAGTGAAAATAATATTTTCTTGCAATATTAAAAGATTTTGTGACACAAAATTGTTCAAAATGTGGTAAAAACGTAACTACCATAGTCACTGAAAAAAAACTGACCTTGAAATTAGGGTAATAGACATGAACCATTAAATTAGATTTGATAGAACATAGATCACGCTTGGCGTAAAAATTATACATACTAACTACTTCAGAGGCATTCTTTTAGTTGCATTACATTCACAGCTACCTGATCCTAGGAATAATGATGCACAATAATTTTACTTAATGATAACTTCGTATCATATTTTCTCTCTCCTTGCTGATTGCCTTCGTGGTGTAATTAAAAGCACGTCCCACTAGCATCTCAAGATTTAGAGTTCCAATCCCGATGAAGGCATAGCACACTTTCCATGTTTTTTCTGCTTCGACAAACCTAACGACTCTGCAACCTGCAATCGTTTTGCATTTTTTTGACAGTCGTTCAAGTAAAATGAATTGTCTATCATATTTTACCACTATAATATAGATCTGCATTACCAGTATTTGTGAACCAAACATTAGAAGAAAGTGAAAAACTCAAGATCTACAAAGTATTTTTTTTTTTTTACAATTATTTATCGAGCCAAATACAGTATCATTAATATAGTGTATTTCTAGCTAGCAGTAATTAATATAATTTAAGTAAGCCGAACCAAAATAAATTAAATGCCCCCTATTATAGATTTTCATTTTTTGTAGTAGATTCAAAGATCTAGTTTTAAAAATTTTAATACAGCAGGATTTCAGGTTTACTAAGGAAGTTGAAATATATTTTTTCATTTGCATCAGCAGTAAACAATTTTTAATTTTTGCAAAGAGTAATAGTTTTAAAATTTTACAAAAAGATTACAAATTTCGCAATAACTTTCTTAATGCTTAACTAAATTGAAACCACCAAGAGATTTTTTATTATGACAACGAGTTAATACGCTACATAATTTTTAATATTTAAAACATCAAAACTAGAGACGAAGCTCAAAGATATGTTATGTGCTTTTCCGGAGAAGACTGCGCTTATCCCAAAAGAAAAGATACATCTAAGTATTCTCCTACATATAAGCGGCATATTTCTTAAACAAACAATGGGCGCAAAACTGGATCTGACAACTTCAAAGAACATAGTGACCAAAAACCTTCATCCGAAGAAAATGCGTAATCAGGCCAACATCAAAAGAGTTCGTCAGATGGCCCTTAAAGAGAACGTTTTGACCCAGGGACACAAAGCAAATGTATTACAGCATTTTAGTTCGCTATATGCAAAATTATTTTCGAAGATTGTGACTTTGAAACAACCTTAGATTGTGACTTTGAAACAACCTTCAAGCATCGCGTCCATCTCCTGCAAGAAAAACATCATCTTGAGAGGGAGACTAATTGCAGATGCTTTGCGAGACACTTTTAGGCGAGTGAAAAATGGAAAAATATGGTTACACTGAACGAAGCACGGATTTATTATCAAAGAGTGCCAGAAAAACAACATTTTTTTACAAACCAAGAAAAGATAAAAATTTTCAAATGTTGTTCTGACAAGCGGAGAAAACTTTCCTAAGACGGTTTATAATCGTAGGAAGTTTTCGATATAACTGTAAACTTCTACTTACATAATGGAACCAGAATCAAAAATGAACTCTGCTTATTGTCAAACCAATATTTACAGAGTAAGTTTTGCCCTGTGGTATCCTATCATTGTATCGTAATGGTCAAAAAGGAAAAATCTGGCCTGATAAGGCTTCTGTCCATTACAATGGCTAACATCCCAAATTTTCGGAAAATTTAGTATACAAAACTAAAATTAATATCCATTTAAGCCTCGTTTCTGTTAAATCTTTGGATCACCCTCCCCCATAATTTTGAATTTTTAACCTTTTGAAAAGAACAATGGAAAGATCACAACTTTTCAACATGATAGGGCTTCACTCTATGTGGCCTGAATTTTAATTATTTTAAGATATTGCTTTAGCAACCCTTTTAATCTTTCCATCCTTTTAAATTTCGATCCAAAACTTGTAAAGAACTTAAGAATCTAGGAGTGGGAAGTCTTGAGAGACTGGTTGGTCATCTGGAGTTGAACGCAAATCTTCAGAGTTCCTGACCAATGTGTTAATCGTTGCACCTATAAAAGCACATGGAAGGAATGCGTCTGGACTCAAACAAGGATTTTCAGTGTGTATGGCCGATGTGCTAATTGTACAACAGAACATGGGGCCAATACATCTGGACTCAAGTATAGGATGTTCAGTGTACCCGACCAATGTGTTAACTGTTACATCGGCACTTGACATGGAAGGAATGTTTTTTACACCATAGATAAGAATCGGGACTTTCAGGCAGATTATATTTACCATTATGAAAGAAATTAGGCAAGAAAAATTAACATTTAGGCTGACGAAGATTTCAAGTCCCATTAGATTGTAAATAAATTCTTAAATGAAAGGAGTATTGCCAAAATCAATGCTACACGATGGTTTCAAATCTCGATAATAAGATAAATAACACAATGAAAAATCAAAATTGTTCCAAAACAAGCAAATTTGACTGGAAGAAGTTGCTCAAAGCATTAAAAAAATTCGATTCGAATATCAGTTTTGATGAATACGATGTTCATCAGACACGGGAATTGAAAAACAGATGGCAAATTGAGTTAATTGTCCAGTATGAAATTACATCTTAAAATTTTCATCTAGCCTCTTTTATTCATACATATTTAAAATGAATTCTAAATGCAACTGAAATTGAAAACATTGACTTTTTGGTCACTCAAAAATGGTTTCCTCATTAATCTCTATTAACACGGCAATCAAAATAGTTGTGGCTAATTTATAATTCAAATTTCTATAAATCTACAAGCTGCATCAAATAGATTTTGTAAAGAATTTGAAGCACTCCTGCCAGGTTAAGTAAATTCACACAATAAGCAGAAGATACAAGGTTCAATTCTTGGCAAGAACACATTTCCACCCGCATAAAACTTGGAAACTCTAAGCAATCGTTTTCGGATTTTTGCTTAGAGTGGACAAGATTTGTAATAAACTGACTAATGTACAAAAATTTAAAACCTTAAAAGCGTTTCTAAAAAGTAATGAGAAACTTTTTAAAGGTCGAAAAAAAATGCCCCCTCTTCTTCTTTGTTGCCTGGAGGTAAGCATGAATAAGTAAGAGTGTTTGTTAATTTGTTTGCTTGTTTAATTATGGCAAAGCACGCGAGGGTTATCATGGAATAATTAAGAACTAAATCTTCAAGAAACACATTAATCAAATAAAGTATACGACAATCAAAAGAAAATTATATATATATTATATATCCTTTTTCCTGTTTTTCTGTGTTAATCATGTCGATTCTATACTTAATTTTTTAAAACGCTACCGGTTTTATAATATTTTTTATTCGATGATTTCATTATAAATCAAGATTCATTGCTTTGCTTCTATTATTACTGAAAAGCTATGCAGAATTAATGAATACAAAGGTCAAAACGTTGGAAACGAGTATAATACTGCAATGTTTTCTTTTTTGAAATATAAATATTAAATCTTAATTTTAACGCCAATGCGGCAATTTTTTAAATAATATCTTAATAACGCGAAAAAGGAAAACACACATTCAATGAGTAGTTTACGGCTTAATTAGGCGAAGAGGGAATATATAGAATAATATACCAAATCAACATGTTAACATAGGTGTATGAATATCATATAAAATTTTACCTGTGCCAAGTATTTGAAGTAAGTACATTAGTAATTTACGACGATAAATCTGTTAAAAACCAAAAATTATACTTCTAGTAAAATAATAGTTCACACTCAATGAATGAGTGGATTTTCTACAGTAATTGCCAACTCGTTCTTCGTAAGATCATATTTCACTTTAATTTAGAGTGATTACCCACTTGTCAAAAGAATAGGTCAAACTTTTTAACCCGTTTAAAGAGCAATATTTCACTCTGGATATCGTGCGAGATTATCGCTTTGACAAAAAAAAAAAAAAAAAAAAAAAAAGTAGATTTGGACATTTCCATTCATTATAAGAGGGTTAATAAAATCTTCCCGTAAGATGACATTTCACTTTTGGAAGACATTTTTAACCGTTTAAAGTTTTAAGGAGACTATACTACAATTTTTCACTGCGATTTCATGCTTTGAAATCTGAAATGTATAAATTTAAATGTTACATTAAAGGGAGAATTTCTGATTTACATCATTTACTGCTTTCTATGAATTATTACGGTACAGAAATACCAGAAATTATTAGACATTCAAAATTTCTTCACGAAGATGTAGCTATTCATATATAGAACACCTAACAAATTTTATGCCTTAGTTGTTATCATCAAGATCTATTCTATATCACTTATTTCCAGTTTAAGCTCTGTTTAATAAATGCAGATCCTTAATATTAAGTATTAACGCAATTAAAACAAATTACCAGAAAATCATGCTTAGTATAACGATAACTATCTTGAAATTTGTTTTAAATAATATGCATGGAAGAAGATACACATAATGCTTTTTTACTATTTAACCACAATGTCAACGTCTTTTTGACGTGTTTGAAAGTTATTCTGCTAATTCAAAGTAACATTTCCCTCTAACTTACAAATCATTTTAACAATAAATTCTTCACAGAACTCTTTCTTCGCCAAGTAAAAATAAAACAAGCCACTGAAAGTTTATAAGACGAGGCATTTTATGAAATAATTAGTACATATCCTTGAAACCAACAATTCACGCTATTGATTACAGTAATTCATAAGTATTTACTGAGTATGCTACTCAGAGATATTATACATTTAGTACAAGTATACTTATTAGAAAAGTAGAAAGGGGCTGTTTGCCTAAGGGGAGGATGGCTTCATGAAGGACTTTCTTACAGAAACTGGTTCATACTCACGTTATATAAGGGAATAACCACGAAATGCTGCCAGCACGTTTGCTGAGATTCGAACCCAGATCAAATTATTAACATACAGCGGTCTTTCTCCCTTGACCACTAGTGACTTTCTGCATTTAATGTCTCACAGGTAGTGAAGTCCATTACTGGCAGTTTCAATTATTGCAACCCAATAGAACATTCACAAAGATGTTTTCCGGTTTTATCCATGTATGATATGAATACTTATCAGTTTACAAAGGCGAAATGAGACATAGCTTTAAGGGAACACCTATGTTATGAACACAGGAAACGGTTTTTAAGCGCAATGATTCAGTTATGCTTTTGATAGATTGCAAATTAAGCGTGTTCTTAGTAGCGACTTTCACTGAAAAACAAAATCCCTTTCAAAAATTACAGATACGATATATACACTGTATAAATTGACTTTATATTATGATACCTACAGATTACCGCATACGCATATCACATTCTTTCCCGCTGGAAGATTCCATCTTAGTTTTTTAATTTACTTTTGTTGACAGGATGTTTTTTAATTTGTTTTATAATAACTGACAATAAAAAATAAAAAGCTTCATGAACAGGATTTATACTTTTATTACTCCTTTGTGTTTTGATACGTTATTCTGTTTCTATTTTTATTTCTTACTTGTTACATGCAAGTTAACTATTGCGTGTAATATTTAACTTGCATGTAACAAACAACATGCGTTAATATACATATAAGGGTGTGTGAATTTTTTAAGAAATGTTCCCATTAAAGGAAGGTGAAAAATGAAAGGTATATCAGATGCTGTAATATAAAGGGTTTGGTAAATATTTAAAAAAAAAAAAAGGATAAAACTGCTTAACAAATAATAGGCTTCAGAGATCACATTAGCAAATACAGGACTTGAGCAAAACATGTAAAAATCGCTTTAAGACTAAACTATAAGAATTACAAAATGAAGGGATGAAAATTAGCATCAGTTTTGCTTAACTACCTTCTAAGCATAAAACATAAAATAAGAGTTAAAAGCAATAATCTCAGAAAACAGAAAGAGCATAAGATGGTTAATAAAAGAAATTAGAATTAAAAATAGGTAAATAAAATTCTATCCCTTGATTTCAAAATTTATTATTTTATCCGACTCATTTAACGTTTCTCATTCATCTTCAAACAATTGTCTAGAAAACTAGCATCCTAACGATTTTTTTTAAATAATCATTATACATATATACAATCCCTAAATATATTGATGTATAACTGAGTGAAAAAAAAAAGGCAGCAGTAATTGACGTAAATTTTATTTTAGCGGAGGCATTTTCAGCTACTGCAGCTGAAGATGGCGAGAGTGCTCAATCGCTGAAGTGCTTCTGCTAAAATAAAATCTACGTCAATTAACGTTGTTTTCTTTGCATTCAGTTTTACTTGGCGAGTCATTCTTTCTCATATGGGTGTATATTCATAAATAAATAACAAATAAAATAAATCGGAGTAAACTAAAATAAACATTGACTGAAATTAATGGGATTTTAAAGTAATGTATATTCTTGCGCTTCAAAAGCCAATTTCGGAATTCTCAGAAAAGGGAAACCAATATACAAACAAATGGTAAAACAAATAATACCATCCAATTTCTGCAATGCAGCACCGAAACTTAATTACTACTGGAATTGAAATTGAGATCAGAATCAATACCATTTCTCATCAGAAACAAGAAAGACCATAATCTAAGCAGTACTGATCCTTCTGTAGTCTGAATACCATAAAAGTGGATGTTATTAAAAAGATGTATAAACGACAAGACAATTTGGAGAAAAATCTAAAGAGTAAAATGGCAAAATCGGGGAATTATGCATTTTTCAGATGTAATTTTAATCCTCTTTTAAAAGAATTCATTTCGGGAAGAAACCTTAGGTTTTTACTTCAATGTTTCCAACACTATGGCTCGCTGACAATTTTTCGTTTTCCTTATTCTCTTAAAGAAACTTATTCTACACAATTTTTTGCTTCTTTTTTTAATGTCCGCCTGTCTTCTAGACACGAAAAGAAGAAAATGCGCCGATGTTTTGACGTCTGAAGGCAAAATGACGGGTGGAACCCATTCATTCTGAAAGTAATGAATGGTTATCTGAACTGCATTATTGGCTTTTTAATTTTAGCATGACTATTGCATTTAAATAAAATGCTTTTTTGGATTCACTTATAAAACCAGCATCTTACATTTTTCGAAAAATAAGTATCTCAAACAGAATCGGTTTTAAAAGAGGTAAAATTCAACATTTATAAAAAAGTCTATGATTTCTACACTTCTCATTCAGTATCCGAAAAAACAGGAAGAAATATCTCCCCCTTCTCTTTTATGCAGATGTAAAACTGATTATACCTTTCAGAGCTTCATAAGACAAAGGACGTTTACCTTCGATAACATGTTTACCAAAACGTGCGAAGTCACAATAACTAACTAATAAGAAGCTGTATGATTTACGCATGTCATGTTTTAAAATATTCATAAATTAGGATTATTTTTTATCGTATCGTAAAACTTCTTAAATATACATTTTATTGTTACAGCATTTCATTTAATGTTGATAAGTATATGCAATTTTTATATTAGGTATATTTTGAACACCCTTATTTAAGAATTTACTATTTTAGTTGCTCACATGTATACTTTTATTTAAGTATCTGATAATTTTCCATTCTTATGTGTCTCAGGCTTTTTAAGTATCTACTACCCAATAGTTTGTATTTTTATTTCAGTATCTGCTAATTTCCTAGCCAATATAATTTTTAAAAATTAATTATGAGTTCCCTACGTGATGTTTTATTTATAAATGTGAAGTGAAAACTTTTAATTGAAAATCTCGAAGTACACTCTTAGA
>KK120609.1:309210-338294 GCA_000611955.2 Stegodyphus mimosarum | reverse complement strand
GAGAGCTTTGGAAAGGAAACTGACTGACATTCGCGTGACGCACTTTAAAAACCACGAAAACGCCAAGGCATTTTCGTGGTGGTCATCCTGAATGAACCCGCGACAAATGTTACTAATGTTTAGGAATCTTAGCCCCACTGCCCACTAGTGGATTTCCAGTTCATTTCATTCTTTAGTGTTACCAGGATTTTGGGCGAGATAACTGCTGTTGTTAGCGGATTTTGCGGAAACTAGATCAACAGAAATTGCCCTGGACGGTATAACATAGTGAACAGCAGAAGCTGAATGCTAGCCCGAACCAAAACCGTAATTCAACTTCCACTTAAGGCTTGACTGAATACATGTATCTTTACCCTCTTTCTCGCTGGTGCAATATCTGTTTACACCCTATGGTACACCATGGGCGTTTGTGGTGATGAGGTAGGTAATTGGTGGTTTTAGCCATCTCCGATGAATGCTCTTTCGAGTCGGTGTCTGGCCGTTTGTCGGGGAGGGGGGAGGAATCAAAAGAAGTAAGTCGCAAAAAAAAAAATGTTTTGAAAAATCATAGATTGTATCAGTTTCAAAAACATGTTTTCAAAGCTGTAGAACAAAATATGATGTTGTACCTATGCACAAACCCCAGCAACGATGACATAAACTTTCCGCCTTCAAACTTTTAGACTTTAAAGATCTTCTTCCGCAGTTTAACATATCAAGTCATAAGAATTTTTATCGAATTCATAGTCGCTTAATAAAGACACTAAAGTTTCCTCACTCTTTAATCATCAATAAATTGGCTGGTTCACCATAATAACCTAGGATTTAACTTAACGTTTAACCTTGCATAAAATTTGCATGATAGCAAGTCTGCAGAAAGTATGTCAAAGTAATAAAGTTACGGCAAATGTATTTTAACAGTTTAGGCGAAAAGGATCTTTAGAAAAGTTGGAAGGGGGGAAGGGCGTCGCGTAATTTAGCAATTTGTCGGAATTTCCCCCCCCTCTTCTGCATACTTCTGTTTCGCGTGACCCGCAGAGCGAAAAATTTGCAAATTACTGGATAGGTTACTTTTCTGCGGTCACCTGTACTTCCTTGCCTATAGTTAATGTGATAGACTGGTTGTTGAAGAACAAACGGATGGAATAAGTTGTATCTCCTTTGAAAACGAAGTCATATTAAAAACTAGAGTTGAAGGATGACTATTTAATTATTCTTTAAAAGGTACTAAGTAGATTTAGCTAAATGGACATCAAAATTTAACATACTTCGAATTTATTTAAATAATGTGCTTAAGAAACTCAACAAATCAGAGAACTGAGTTCCATAAAATCTATCAATATTTCTGAAAAAAGTTACAACCTGTTAAATTTTTCGTTCAGTTATAAACGTTCTTGTTATTTTTTCATTCGCTTTATTTTATTATATTAGATAGATAGATAGATAGAGAGATAGAAAGCTTTGGTTACTAGTTCTATCCACACACAAAAGAATTTAAGCAAAAATCTTAACAAACAGATACAAAATCCCGAAATGAAACTGATAACTGGCAAACTAATATAATTAACGCAATTTTCTACAGTCATTGCAATCAGAACGCACTTTTTTGCGTAAAGATAGTTAAAAGAAGGAAATATTAAAAATGAATGGCTCTTTCATAAGCGTAATTATTTCAAAGCAGAATTTCAGTTAATTTTGTCTTGACAAAGCCTCATTTCAGTTGCTCCTACTTTAGTCTACTGTAGAATCATTTCAGCCACGAATGCTTTCCGTTGCAATGATAAGAAAAAAGGAACAAGCGCGATTTAATTTACATTTCCACAGCTTTTCCCATTCCCAGATAATCTTATAAGCCATAGAATGTCCGATTTCTTCAAACTGCTTGCCCATCTGATCACCGTTTGTCAATCTCCGCATAGTAACTAACAACGTTTTTTTTTCTTTCAATATTTTAGTTAAGCTGCAGTTGAGGTTAATAGTTGATTCTAGAGTAAACAACGGTTATTTTCTCCGTTTCACTAGCTTTTGAAACAAATTTACTCAATATGAAATAACAGCAATTTATATGGACTTGATAGTGTAAAAATCTTTAATCATCATTTAAACTTAAATTGGAGACGCCAGCAATGCTAGTTATCGTAATTTTGGTTTAAAAAGGCTTTGATCTATGTTATGATTTTTAATTACTATACAAAAATAAAATGAAAAAGGACGCATATGGCAAACATCTATATTTTAATCATATTAATCAACTTATATGTGATATTTCCAAGTTTTATATACAGACTGCAGTCACTGTTAATTAAAGATATAGTTACTGGAAAAGTAGAAAGAAAATTAAATGTAATTTTTTAAACCGAAATATAACAAGACTAATTCTGAAGATCAATTTCCTCTCCCCCCAAGAAAAGATACATAAAAGATTACCGGAAAATGGAAAAATTAATTAATGAATGAAATTAAATTAATTAATACATTAAGTGAGAAAGGCCACTCAGAAGACAGCATAGCAAAGTAATTAGAAGTATGCTTGTAAGGGTTTGTAAGCTATTAGTATTTTGCGCTGACAATGTTTTTGAAATTTCATTTCAGTTTAGTACTATTTTCATCACTTTTGAGGATGCGATGCACCAATAAATGTGGATTCTATTGAGCAGAGCACACAGAAATGCCCAAAATAGATACATTGCAGTACATTTGGTTATAATTACTAGCGAAAAATTTGTTTTCTTCGCTGGAATTACTCTTTTTGAGAGATTATCTATTATCTGTTTTTTTTAGCTGGAATTACTGTTAACGGTTATTTGTTTTCTTAGGTGGAATAACTTTCTCGTTGAAGGTCTAATGATTGGCTGATTAAAGCTGCTAAATGCTGCAAATTAGCCCATGTCCACTTTAATAACTGTGATAATAAAAGATGTATGGAATTGTTGCAAAGAAAAGCACATATTTACAAACCCATTAGAAACCTGCAATGACAAACTAAATAAAAATATTAAAAAACTGCATCTAACCACCGTAAAACTTAAACTAACTCTATTATAATATTCTCAAACTGAAATCAAATATTTCTAAGGATAGACGAAAAATACATAAAAATAGATTTTTAAAAAAACTTACAGATTATTGCGAAAAGTTTTGTTGAAATTTGTAAATGCTTAAGTTAGGTTATTTATCTAAATGAAAGTAATTTTCAGTTTATTTATTAAATGATTCATAACACCATGTCAGTACAAAATAAATGAAAAAATATTATTCAACTAAAAATAATGCATTAGTTTATAACATTATTAAAAATTAAATATCGCGTACTGAAATGTGTATATCACATCATATTTATCGCATATTATTACATACGTTTTGACACAAGTAAAAAGTAAATAAATAAAACAGGAGGACTAACAGATTTAACGGCGCTTCCAGGAAATGTAAAACGCAATTAAAAGACTCGTAAATATACAGAAGATTGATATTAACAAATTTATATATATATATATACATATATCTGTACATTATTTTTCCAAGATACCATTGTTATTCCGTATTTATGGAAAATTAGTTAATTATGTTAATTAATTATCGCCAATTAATTATCATATTTCTCCCCTTTCTCTGTAATAATTGTACATCTAAAAATCGAGAGAAGAAAACTGCGAATTATTTAATTTCCGAAGGACGCGGTTACAGTAAAAGCGAACAAAGTAACAGATGCAATTACAGTAACAGCAAATAACAAATGAAAAGTAGTCATGGATAACCTACAAGTAACATTTATATATATAAGGATTTTATTCTTATATGGGAAATGAAATATATGAGAGAATTACTTAAGGACTGTAAGAACCATGATTCCCTACCTATTTCCATTTTTCTGCACTTGCAAATTTTATAATATACATTTGGAA
The DNA here is from genome assembly GCA_000611955.2 of Stegodyphus mimosarum. Taxonomy (NCBI): domain Eukaryota; kingdom Metazoa; phylum Arthropoda; class Arachnida; order Araneae; family Eresidae; genus Stegodyphus; species Stegodyphus mimosarum. Next base: position 334,410 of record KK120609.1, on the reverse strand, counting down.
CTTTACACTTTGGCATTCTACATCAGTGAATTAAGTTAGTATATCTATACATAAATAAAAAAAAAAAATGGTTCTTACAATCCTAAAGTAATTCTCTCATATATTTCATTTCCCATATTAGATGGTATAAATTTTTGCAGCACTACGCGCATATTTTTCTACTAGTATTTCTAGTTTTTTTTCTCTCAATAACAAATAGAAAATTTGTCAACTTTCTCAATATATATATATAAGAATAAAATCTTTTTATGCGTGGCTGAAGGGACTTTTCATTAATTTAAAACAAGGAAATAATTTTCAAGGTTTAGATTATTTGAATATGGCACAGCCACAAGGGCAATCTGCCTAAGAGTAGGTATACCTTCGTGGAGGCTTTTCTAAGGGAAACTAGCTCGTATTCAAGTTACATATGAGGCAAACCACGAAAACCAATCATGCAGCCAGCCCGTTTGCCTGGGTTTGAACGCAAGCCCGGTTGAACTACTAGTATTCAGCTGTTTTAATCGACCACTACTGGGCTCAAGATGATTTTCAAAACCATGAGGATTTTAACTGCGGCAGAAGTTGTATGATTTTCTAAGACAACTAAATTGGAAAAGGCTGAAAATGATGTTCCCATTTGTGTCACTGATTTTCTTACTTTTTTAATTTTGACGACGTCTGAGGAAATACTGCCTAATATAACTGTACTTTTGGTACACATATGGAAATAAAGTAAAATGATAAAATAAAATAAAATTAAAATGATTTAAATAGCTTTCGTTCTAAATTGCGCCAAAAATGAAAAGCTAATATGTCGCAGGGGCCGCAACAAACGCATTATTAAAACATTAATAAAAAATTTTTAATTTATAAAGTGAAATTTGGTATTTTCGGCATAGATCTGCAATGAGACCTTCACCTATTGAATCTGCATTATCTTGTAGTGGTAACATTTGTAACACACGCCTTAGTATGAGAACATATCACTTTTATTCAAAAGAAATTAAAGAGCCGCCAAAAATAAACTAATAAGATATTCAGCCTTATTTCTGATCAACAAGTGTTTCTTTATAGGATGGTCGCAATTTTTAGTAGATGGTCAAAGTGATTTGAATAATCACTCTTTCGAATATTCATTTCAGGGAATTGCTTTTCACTAGGATAAGTGCTGCCACAGAAATTCATCATTTGCCTGGAGTGAATAGGTTGCATTGAAAATTTACAAGTCAGATAGAAATTCTCACTAAAAGTCATGCTTCGTACGGTCTAGCCATAATCAAACGTACGTTTTTTAGGATGTAGATCTCCTTCCTTTATTTCAAACAGTACCGATATATTAGTGCTTACATTATTAAAAAAAAATTCGTATGGCTAGTATACTTAGCAGATGGACATTTGATATGTGCTGGATAAATGAGTTTACATCTGAGAGTAATGCCTTCTTCCGAAAGTTGGATGAATGAAAGAAATTTAAAAAACAAGAAAATTTAATACCGGAACTAAATTTACGATAAAAACAAACGCACGATGACCGTAATCTTCGCTTCCTTGCTGGATACGTTTCACCAAACAAAATTACAGAAATTCATCCTGGAACGACTTGCGTGAGAACAAGGAACTTTCAAATCTCGCCGTTCATTTCACGAAATGTTCTAAAAGATTCAGATCCACGGATACGCCTTCCGCGCGAATCCAGCCAGCACATAGTCAGACAACAAGATCAGTGCAATCCAAAAAAGAAACCGAGCGAGAGCTCCATAAGCTTCGTTGTAGAGATAGCTCAAGAAAAAGCCGAAAAAACCTGTTCACCTCATATACCCCCAGAGCACAGGCCAGATAAAATATAAAACAACAACAAGAAGAAGAAAAAAGAGCCCGAAAAGCTTAAAAAAAAGTTCTTCATCATTCATTTTCAGCAGCAACACCGCAGGGTCAAAGGAGGGGGAAAACGCCGAACCAGTTTGTGAGCAGACTTCCCGCAGTTCTTAGCAAGCTATTCGGGTTTTGAGTTGCTAGCCAAGCTTTTCTCTGGTCAACCCTCCTTGCCGTTGTCTTGATAACAGAGTACACCACTTCTCCATCCCCTTTCATTGCTTGTACACAAGATTTCGTAGAATGCTTAATTTGCTTCAGGTCCTCCCTAACCCCCCACTACTTAAAACTATCCAAAAATAAATCTAAACAAATTAAATATTTCTAAATTATTCTTCAAAGTCGTCACAGGGAATGAAAACGACTTCCCTGTTCTGATAATGTCACAATAAATATAGTGCTTCCAGTAAAGGAATTTTGTTAGAAGAGATTCACTTTGCACCTAATGGACTTTACGCCTGAAGAAGACTATTCTTCTAGTAAACAACACATTTCCCATCGCTTTTCAGTATTCCAAATTATAAATTTCACTACAGGGGGTGCAAACTGCAGGGGACTGGCTGTAAATTATGCGCATAGTCTAAACGTGTTTCAGGGTTAATGGCGTAGTTCTTAACGGGAGATAAAAAATAACTGGAGGATTACAAATTCTTACAGGATTACTAATAATTGCACGCTTCTCTGAATCGAGATGAAGCAAATCGCACATAACTAAAAAAGTATTTCTCACGGAAGTTCATTTTAATGAAGTTCCGTCTCCGCTGACTTTTCTCATGGTGGTTTATTTAGAATGAGAAATATTATTCGAATAAAAGGAATAGCAGAATATAAGATTTTCAAATGAGAATAACTTTAGGATGAGACAGATTTACCATAATATAAATACAAGGTAATTGCCATCTTTTCAGCGATATAGAATGGTTTTGCCAAATAAAATGACAGAAGTGCGTCTTCGATTATGAACAGTATTCAGAAGATTATGTGGCTTTTCTAATGGTATAAATTTATAAAAATTACTCATAACATAAATTATGAATTACATCTAGTAGATATATTATTGAAAAATGAATAAGATCAATATTACAGAGAAGCACTTTTTTCCCTATTTTACATTTTGACACAGTGCATGCAGCGCCCTTTTAAAGAATAAAAAACCTTTTGCTCTTACCCTAAGGTTAGCAACAGTGACAAAGAATGAAATTTACCAGAAAGACTGCTAGCTATTGTCAGAACTGGCAAATTTCCAGGTTGCATGAGGGATTATTGCTGTGGCAGCGGAGTATGTGCGTAATGTAGCGCATTTGACAGGAAATACTGAAAGATTCAATTATTAAATATTTCTAACATCTTAACCTTAAAAAATCTTCCCACGTGCTTATAAAAAATAAAGTCAACTTGCAAGGCATTTTTTACACAGCATCACATTCATAAATACACAAATAAATAGCAGCGCAATTTTTACAATAAACAAAAACTAAAAATATATGCATCGAAATAAAATGAATCTTAAAACAATGGGCATTGATTGATACATCGTTGTTGAATCATACATGCAACTTAATAATTAACATGTATTATATTAAAATGTATCGCAATTGTTCAAACTGAATCAAAAATATCAGTTAATGGAAGCAGGGATAAACTTAAATTGCATAACTAAGGAAGCAGAGTTTATTATATAATTGACAGTTCACGGCTGTTACTAAGTTTGCTCATAAACTTGCCTTATAATTCCAACTTAAAAGAATTAAAAATTAACTTTTTAAAGAAACTGGATAATGTTACTACACCAAACGTAATTTTAACTTTAAAAGTCATAAAATGTGGTGAAGACTAACTCTTAATAACTAAGAGTCAAGGTGAAAGTTCAACCAAATGTAGCAGTTTCTTTGGTGAGCAAATCAATACATTTTATTACATTATTCATACATAAAAATTTTTTTAAATTTTAAATGAGCAATTAAGTGCTTCACAAAAATGCAACAATTATGTAATAAAATCATAAATGATTAGACATCACAGTGCATAAAAATTACAAACGCCTGTAACCAAACTATGTGTTCAACGACTCCTGGGAGAGAGAGAGAGCCTTCCTTCAGCCTCTACCCAACAAAGAAACAACAAGAGGTGCTAAATAATAGCATGTAATCGAAATAATTTCCTATTTTTTGTATTCTACGCAAGAGGCACCTTGCGCATTTTTTCTGTAAGAGGTAACACGCACACATTAGATTGATAAAAAAGACAAGAATTAAAAATAATAATAACGGAATGTAGAAACCCAGTGCAAAAACTGTTAATCTTGGATAAGATCAAAGATTTTCGTACGAATGTGGATCTGTAAGTTCCTTGGATAAAATACCTACGCCTTCCAACAGCAATTATATGTATCATAATTTAACTTCAAACTGTCCCCAACTCACGTACATCTTCACATGAGCAGCTCACGCAGATGTTTCGTCCGTAATATGGTGTCGTGAGTTGAGTTTCAATTCGAATAAATTCAAGACAGCGTGAGAGTCTATTAGCAATAACTTAGCTCCTTTCATCCGTGATGATAAAAAGAAAAGTCTTTAGAAAACCAGATTTGAGTAGCTTCGGCAACAGAACAACATTATTAATTTCAGGCGCGATATTTTTGACAAAAATAAAGTGCTCCCTCCTAAAATAATCTTTTACAGAATGAGCTCGTAATGAATGCTCTTGAAGTAGAACGGAAAAAGAAAAGGAAAAATATACAACCAATCTGAAAATGAAAACCTCATGAAGTTCTACTCTTAATAGCATTTAGATTAACCCAAAACCCATCTAAATCAAAAATCGATTTTTGCTTTCTTACTAATCAGTTTCGTGAGGTCATTTATCTTCTTCTCACTACATTAAAAGGAAACTGAGATGTATTTCTTCAGTAGTTATTTCCATTGATATTCTAATATTCCGTAAGTGTAGAATAATAATACAAAATTTTAATGCACTCTTACGCTAGAAGTAAAGAGTAATTTACATTCTAGTCATATCCTGTTTTTGCCGATGTTACATGGGCCCTCCGTTTCAACACATGACATCACGTTGATGAATACTGCTCATTAAGGAATCAAAAATGTAGGATCTTGAAATGAGTCTACATCACCTATCAACGAAAGCTAATTAGCCGCGCGGGAAAACGAGATTTACTAAATGCAACTCTCGTTTTCTTGCGCGGCTTATTCATCTCTTCGAGCTAAATGTTCAGCTTTTATGAATCACTGAATTTTTAACTACTTAAAAAACAGTTCGCCCACTTGGACAACAGTTTAGATGATGCCTTAATTGGGCTTTGCTTCCTCGCTTATAAATTGAAATTACGTTTCCAATTATATTTTATAATAAATTTTAACATAAACTATACAAATAAATTTTGAATTCAATACTTCAGCATTTCAAATTCTTGAGTTGGATGACCATAACAATAATGTAACTGCGGTTTATTAAGAAAATATAATAGATTATAACAGCTGAGCTTCAAAAACCTATTTTCTGTTCCCAATATTGTATTTTCTGTTCCCATATATTGTGTTGCAGTTTGTTAATTAAAAAAAAAATTGTACACCTAAAATAGTAAAATAATAAAAAAACACCCAAACAGAAGAAAACCATGCCAACATAGAATTTAATATTCCTTAAAACAGCATTCTTAAGACAGGAATGGATTATGAATAAACCACTATTTGATTTTGAGAGCGATGAGACATAGGTCTCTCTTATGCAAGAGTAAAAGTCTTTTCGTTTCTGAAGAAGAAGGTCTATGTCCGATGGCTCTCACCTGAATTATTTGAAGAATAACAAAGCACCTAGAGCTATCTGCTACTTATCGCTCTTGAAATCAAGAAAATTTTATTCAAAATCTACGCCAATCTAAGATTGCTTTTTTTGCCTGATTTTAAACAAATCACCTGTTTTCATTACGGTTTTTCCATTAAGTCGTGCTTCTTTTACGGTATACTAGATCTTTAAGGTGATGTGAATATCAGTAGAAGCACAAGTAATTTAATTTTACATAATGAATTAATAAAATTCACTCTCACTCGGCAATGTATGTTAATAATTTATCTTCCTATCAGCAAGATTTTATTCTCTTTTTCAATACTTAAGTCAAAGGGTTTTTAAGCTGTTTTAAAATTCTTGTCTAAATTAGCCTTCTTGCGTGAAAAGAATGATTATGCACCCATACATTAACAGGTAACCAACGAACTTAACAACTCAGTAATTTTAAATCCTATGTCTAGCAAAACGGCAAAAAACATTAGTCTTTTCAAACAAATCCGTCTTCGGTTATAAAAACCAAACAAAATTCAATCTTAGATTCATATTAATTTTATTGAAAAAAATTCATATGTTTTTGTAGAAAATATTTGCTCCTTAAAGAATTCTGCTTGGAATCCCTCGAAATGAATAAGGGCTTTTTATAAAATTATCCAATATTAAAATCGGCTTCGTCCCCACCGTATTGTTTTTCAAACTTAATCTTACGCTTCTGTAAACTTATTAGTATGGAGATTCACCTTTCATTACACCGGTGATTATCATATTAGATTTAAATTAAGTTTTAAACTAAACTCTGTGCATTCATGTCCCCCCCCCTTGCGCCCTGCATCAAAATCATAGACAAACAATTAACTCTTTCCAAACTAATACCTAATTTTCATTAATGAATTATTTACTCGCCAAACTCTTAAAGAAAAATATGTTTTTCCACTCCAATATTTCTTCTCTATGGACTTCGATTAGAAATTATAATTATTAGTTAAATATTACTGTATATTTTATGCTACATATCAGCATTTTCTAAAATTTTTAGCCCCGTGATCAATATGCATATAATCGCAATTTATCGTCACCGATATTTTTTTAATATACCAAGGGCGTTGTAGAGACATTAGGATTTTTTGGAAGCAGGAGATGTGAAAAAAGAGCAATGCCCTCGCGGGGACTCGAACCACGGGCTTATCGAATACGCGTACAGTGTGCTGATCAGTACACCACGAAGGAATGTGAAGAAGGCCTGAGAAATACCTTACATACTCCTCCTTTTAAAGGGCGACTGAGGATTAGGGAACCAAATCGCCAAATCCAGGTGGTGGAGAATCATCATCCACCACCTTTTTTACTTCAGGCGGCACTGTAGAGACATTAGGGTTTTTTTGGAAGCGGGAGATGTGAAAAATGAGCAATGCCCTCGCCGGGACTCGAACCACGGACCTTCCGAATACGCGTCGAGTGTGCTGACCACTACACCACGAAGGCATGCGGAGAAGGCGGGAGAAATACCTTGCAGGGGAAGAGGAGAGGAAAATTGGGACATTCTTAGAAGGCAATAATGTAATAAATAACCATATATAACTATAACTATAAACATATATAACTAACTATAAACAATGAAACATGTATAACTGTAAACTATATATAACTATAAACAATTAAATACGTATAACTGTAAACAATATATAACTATAAGGAATTAAATGTTAATTATAGATTAATTCGTAATTACAGAATATGCATAATTACACAGTAAGAAAAAGTTTCTGCGATCCATCCAAAAATTCTCTCTCCCGACTTTGTGAATCATTCTGCTGTGTATTACAACATGATGAAAAGACTGGGTGAAGGAACACTCAGATTAACCTTTCCATTGAAACGAAATATATAGTTAACGTTAACTGATTTCAATTCACTTTATATCTCCCAAGATTTGTTATTATTACTACTTAAAAAAATTAATAAAATATTTTTAGCGCAAAGTAAAAAATTTGGAAGTTTTAACTGATTAGTGATTGCTTTGCAATACGTATGATCGGCCGAATATGTGACATGCTTATAAAAAACCGAGATCATAAATTAACGCTGATTTTTAAACGATCATTTTTAATCATCGTTCTTTAATTTTACATCGCCCCGAAGTTAGAATATCAATTTCGAAACTCTCAAAACCGCTATGTAAAGCAAAGATAAAAAGTACCAATATGAAAGAGAGAAAGAAGCAAAAGTGCATTTCATCCAAATTGTGACTCTTGTTTGAGATTAAAGAATAAATGATAAACGACATAAGTGAACTGATCGGACTTAATGAATAGAATGCATTCTCTTCCACTGTCTTACAATTCTTCATCAACGGACAGAAATGAAAAAGACGCGTAAAACAAAATGACACTGATGAATATTTTTATTCAAATGGCGCATAAGAATAAAGGAAAGGTACCACTTTTCTTTTTCTTCTCTTCATTTTTGCTCCGTGATGGAGTGGCCATTGTCTCAGAAAAGATCTTTTCACAAAAAGTTCAAAAACGGCATTCTAAAGGCCACGAAACTGGCTATTTTCTTTCCGTGAAAGCCAATATGCCTTATTTCCTCACGTAGCAAATGCAAGAAATACTCCGCGTACTTCTCAGATAGTATCTGCCTTTATAGAGGTTATTTCATTCCTTAAATTTTGCATCTGGTAAGAGCCATAGCTTTTGCCAAGCCCATACTGGAAAGAAAAGATCAACAGACTGAAGTTTCACGGATGATCCTCGAGCTTTTGTGATTCATACAAGCGAAGAGATGTAATCTACTCAAAGAGAAATTAAATGGTCAGATGTTTTTGACTACAAACTTTAATACTCGAATTCTTCTTTCAGATCTGATCTATTTTTTGGGCACGTTACATTTTCACAGAATTAAATTGCACTGTAAAGTGTTTTCTACAGTCTATACTTTTTCGTTAATAGTTCAAGCATAAGAAGATAACTGTAGCGAATGAGAATTACATCATTACGCTCAAAATATGAGGAAATTCCCTTTTCAAATTATGTTAGCTTCTATCGCAAATGTTATATAACTTCGTCACTTCTTATTTTTAGCAGATACTTTACAGAAAGGATATAATAGACATAAAACTTGAAACATGATCTTAACCCTTACGTGAACTGTATGAGTGAATTAACCTGCTTCAGGGTTCTTGCTATTCATTCCTAACATCTGAGTTTGAATTTGTGTGTTTTTAATTCTTAGTCGTCAAAACCTGAAAGCGTGTAAGAAAGAAGGTTATTAAGCGTTTGTTACTCAGGTCAATTTCTTGGAATTTTCGATGCAGTATAAAAAATAAGTCCACATAAAATGCGATGAATCCTGATAGAAGTAAAAGACTGGATATTAACTTATGAATTGCATAGCTTACATTGGTCTGGGTAATAATTTAGACGAAAAAATAATAGAATGTTAAACTCAATATTGAACCTTGTATTCAATACAAGGAGCTTGGTTACATAACGAGCATCAAAAGAGAGGATTAATTTTCACGTTTACAGCTTTCATTAATTACAGTTCCGTGATGAATTGTTCATAATTAAATTAAAATTGCATAGAATTATATTTCCTTCTCTGTTTATACCTATAAATATGTAAACAAGTAAGAATAAGAAAATTATCACACTAGGCAAACGCACAGAAATTAATGTAGATTAGAAACATTGTAATGTAGATTAGAAATTAATATGGGAGTACCATTACTTAACAGTAAAATTTATTAACGTAATTTGAAATAATTTAGATATATTAATAGTTGCTTTTTTTTTATTTGAAAGGTAAGACAAATACCCAAAGTGCGTGATGTCTGGAACAGAGGTTCCCGAAAGGGTAGGTATTGACCCCTTGGGGGTCAATAAAATTTTAAAGGCCTCAATGATCATCAAGGCTTCGATAGCCGATTACGCACCAACAGCTGATCGGCATACACAAAATGTCACTGATAACATAAAAAAAATTAATAAAATTAATAATTAATTGTTAATTGATATAAAACTGTATTATGTAGTCCAAAAGAAATCATATAAAGTAACTGTGAGGGGAAAATACATTAAAATTATTTTTTTTAAATCAATAGTTTAAATTTTAAATTATAGTTAGTAATAATTATAGATTATAGTTAGTAATAATTATAAATAGTTAAATTTTAAAAATCAATAGTTTTTAATATATAGTTTTTTATGCAATAAGTGCAATATAAAATAGTAAAACGCAAGAAAACAAAACACAATAAAAAAATATGAAGAATGCAAAACAAGAATGGAAACAAGAAACAGGTTGAATGTTTTTGAAGGATTTGATTTAAAAATTAAATTAGGCAATTTTATGACAAATATTAAAAAAATTGCATCAGTGCATCAAGTGCAGTCATTACATTAATTAAAATCAAATTTTTGAGCAATTAAAGTCTGTGATTTTGTTTCCGAAAACTTGTTTGTATTTGTAAAACTAAAAATAATAATTCAAAAACAATTAAACATAAATCTAATACGCCATTTTTTGAAAACTTTTGTTCATATTCTTAATCTAGTTGTTATCTTTTTAAGTTACTCATGTGCAATTATTTGTATTAAAAAAAAGAAAAAATTTATCAGGACTTTGCTCCTGAAAGACATGGAGACTCAGAAACAGAATGTTGACAGCATCTTACACGGCCTTTCCCAGAATACCTCTCATTCTTCTACAGAAATATACGATATCATTATAAATCCTTCAATTTTATAAATATTAATCATATGAAATTTATGAAAGTATCACACAGCGCCTGACACAGCGCCTGGGGGAGAAAATACAAATCATCGGTTACTAATTTTTTTATGTGCGTTTTATAGAAACTGAAGTAGAATACACATCTCACAAAATATAATTGTTCACGTATTTCAAAAAATGGTTATTCCCTATACACACCATTGCGACATGAAGTTAAAGATCAGACATTCAAATAAGTTTACCTGGTTCTTTACACATTTATACATGAGTTAAAGATGAAAAATTTCAATTTAATAAAATAGGCAGTTCATATTAAGAGAAAATGCATCAAACTTCAGACTGCGTTTCTTGCATGCAGTTGTACAACATGATAAAATCCAGTTGTTCGGTTTTCTAACAAGCTTATAGCAGAGCAAAATCCATCTAAATCAGGGGTTCTGAACGGGGTCGGTATTGACTCCTGGGAGTCGATGAAATTTTAAAGCGACACTACGATGATCAAAGGGTTGATATCCAAATATAGAGTGACAATTGATCGGCATAATCACGATCCAATTGATTACAAAAAATATATTAATAAAACTAATAATTAATTCTTTACTGATATAAAGCTTTATCACAAAAATAATAAGTCAAATTTTATTCAAAATACGTGGATACGCTAAGTTTTGGAATTTAAAAAGTCATCGCAAAGAAATATCACGATATTAAGTTGTTACCGGGACAACACTATAGACCTTTCCCTCTTCTTACTTGGTGAAAGCAGACCTTAGTGAAGTCAGTAACTTATTATGGAAAATAAGAAACAGATTCAATATTACTTGCAGATGTGATTTTAAGAACTAAGATACAGTTTTGTGCCAAATATTAAAAACACTGCATCAATACATCAAGCGCAGCTATCACATTAATTAAAATTAAAACTTCTGGGCAATCAGAATCTGTGATTTTGTGTCTGAAAAATTTATATTTGTAAAATTAAAAATAACACTTATAATACAAAAAATAACAAAACATACACCTAATAAACCATTTTTTTTTCAATACTTTTGTTCATATTCTTAATCTAGTTCTTATCGTTAAGTTATATTTGTGCAATTGTTTGTATTACGATTATGTTGTATGCTATATATTATAAAGAAAAACTACTCTTTTAAAAAGATTCTATGCAAGAAAGTGATTGAGAATCCCTGTTCTAGACAACCACATGCATCTGAAATTATTCAGTGAATTCTGAAAGTCTCTGATAACAATATATTGTCTGAATTTAACGTATTGTTTCTGAGAAACCGGTCGGTGAAACGTAAAAGTGTTCTCTTCTAAAAAAAAATTCAGAACAGGTTGTAACAACACGGATCCACAACAAATTCTTTGTTACGAAGACAGGTCGCTAACTAACCCCGAATTCTTTAAATGCTCGGTAAAGTACCTCTGGGAACATCCTACCAAAACTCTGTATCAACATCTTACAAATCTCATGCAGAAATATCTTAACATTCCTAGCAGTGTTATCAGCGAGCGATATGTTCACGACAGTAATTCATATAATGATTACAAAACTTACTCTAAAGTTTTGTTTTAAAAAAATCAATTTAAAACTTGTTTTTATCGTATTTCTGACGAAAATATATTAGGACATTAAGCTGCGAAAATTTTATTTTTAAAGATTGCGTGATAAAATTACGCATGATTGATTTATCAACATAATAACTTCAAATGTATCGCTGTACTTCTCAAGTTACTGCTCAAGAATTAAGACCCTTCTCTTATCATAAATTCCTTTACTTATGAAAGCTAATATAAATGAGTCAGTCATTTTCAGCATCTTTCATTTTAAGAAAAAGCAATAAAATTTGCATTCTCTTTAAAAATCACTGGATATATTTTCCTAAGTCTCACGATACTTGAATGCTTTTATAAATTTCCTAAGATAACAGTAAAATTTGTGATCCAGCTTTGGTATAAGCGCGTAGTTGAAAAAAAAAAATATATTTATAATGTAAACAAATAAAATGCTTAGTTGACGGGGGATTTCTAGTGTGAACACTGAGGTTTTTCGAAACTTACATTTCTGTTAATTGCGATTACGAGGAACGTCAAAGCACAAGAGAACCTTCTCATTAAATTGCATCAAACTCAATAAAACTGCAAGGTTAGATTTATCTGAATATGGCATTCGCCTGAGATCGAACCCGAATCTTTACAATCCCCCCCCACACACATAGCATTCAGCTGTCTTACCCATTCGGCCACTGGCTGGACCCTGTCAAACTGTAAAATAAAGTACATAGTATAATACTACACTCGACTTTATGCTTAAATAACGGATCTGGTGCTGAAAACTGAAAACCAGAATACAAAATACTTGTCAAACATTTCGGTTTCAACTATGCGAAATGTAGATCATGAAAGTGTGCTCTAAAATTTAATAATTGTCTAAATTTCTCATCATTAAGAATGAATGTTTTTATGAGCAGAATGGTGAGCATAATTACAGATGTGCGTTCCTTTGACTAGCACACATTCGTAGCACGACAATGTGAACTGTTGAGGTACATTATTGCCAATATGTGCCATTTACAGTAAGGCACATCTGAAGAAGGTTTAACACTTACGTGTGAATATATTTATCTTTTTTGCCAATAACTGCAGCTTCTAAAAACTTCCCTAGCGAATACTTACAAAAAAATTAATAAATAATTTTTTTTTTAAATACTGTCATTTCTAAAGTGTAAATTTTCAGTATATTGGTTTTCAAAACTAAGTTATACTTAACCCAAAATTTATTTAAGCAAGAAATTTTTCGTTATGTCTCTACGTAAAACTTTATGCTTGAGTGAATATATAAATGATAAGCATTCAGAGTCTCACGAAGAATATATAAATGATAAGCATACAGAGTCTCACGAAGCTCTTTACCAGTTTCGTTTTAAATGACAATAAAAATGCTGAGAGTTTTCAAACAAAGCTTTTTAGTTGTTAGCACAATACCTTTGCTGACTCACCTGCACAGAGCTCGATGATGCCCAATGTCAGCAAGATGTAAAATATATGACGATAACACGAAGTAACAATGGGGGAAGAAATAACGCTATTACGAGTGTGTCTATCAAGCCAAATGTAAAATAAAATAAAGCATTAAAAAAGGGTACTATCACTAGGGACGATTACCATGTCTATGCATATTATATGAAGACGGCTATTAATATATGGGCTATTGGGAGAGCAGCAAAAACAGGTTCGAGAAAAAATTCCAAGCAACAAAATCCATCTCGGTAATATTTATCAACTTATCAGCCAATCGTAATTTTGGAGAAGCCAAAAGCGAGTGGCAGCCTCGACAAATGCTAGGAACGCAATTAATTAAAAACTCGGAATGATGAGGCAATCACCGTGCGACCCCAGAGCTTCGATTTCCGAGAAAAATATCAGAAGCATCTACGATGATAATATGGAAATCGAAGTTCTGCCAGCCTTGTTATCTTGTCCTGAAGATTTCGATTAAGTGCTTCAAATGGCTCCGTATCTATTACAAAAGCAACCATATATCTTTTCCATTCACTCAAATAATTTATCAGCTGCTCCTTAGAAAATAAAAAATAAATAAGTATGCATGGGCGTGCTCATATATAATGCACACACACATACATACATACATACATACAAACTCGTACATGTACGCATAATTTTCAAAAATCGTTAAAATTTTTAGATCCTCACGATTTTATCACAACAGTTTTAGTTCTTTTATTCTTAAATTTAGTTTAGAACTTAAATTTTAGTTCTTATTGGTCAAATTAATTTAGATAAACAGATGTAAAGCAAAGAGTTTGAAGTTTTATTGCGTGCTTTGAGCTATCAGGAAATTAAAAATTACGCATTTTTCTTCGTTCAAGACCACTTGGCCTACAGATCTGAAGACGAAATTATCAAACAGCTAAGTTAATAAATTGTCTTGTTGAAATACTTGTCTTCAGATAGAAAAATTCCGGTCTCGTTCGCAGGTTAAGACAATCTAAGTAAATGGAATCCTTAGACAGGATGAACAGGGCCCCTTATCGACGTTATATGCAAACTAGAGCACTTTTCAGCCACCCCGTGTTGGTTTCAGTAGTTAACTAGATCACTGTCGACAGACCGATACGCCCGGGGTGCGAATCTCAAACAGAGAAAAATTTTAAAGCAATCAAATTTGAAGATTTGATAAATTGAAAATTTATTCACAAACCGCCTTCTGCTGGGTTTGTACACAATTTCTAGCTTTCTTTTGTGCACAAATGAATAGGTAGACATTATTGCGAAGGTTTTTAAAGACTGCAAGAGCATTCTTTGAATAAACCATGGGTTTAAACTGGATTAACGCTAGTTATAGCCGAAGTAATCTTTATGCAAAAGTTAATTCATTTCAACTTGATACTGAAAGAAAATCATTTACCTTTATTTCGACTAAAGCATAATTTCATGCTCATGAAAAACGAATTTCGATCATTTTTATTAGGGTTAAGCTCTTTCTTTCCCATATTTCTTTTATTCGATATATAAGTACATAAAAGCTATATGCCTAAAAGGAGGGATATCTTCGCGGAGGACTTTCGAAGAAAAACGTTCCTACTCCCATTACACAATGAGAAAAACCAGGAAAATAAGCCACGCAGCCAATCCGTTCACCTAGGATCGAACCCACCGAGTCCAGTTCCTAGCATTTAGCAGTCTTAGCACTTGTTGTTCCATAAATAATAACCAACGTTAATGGAATTGTGAGAAAACAAGGAGTGGAACATATGACATCAGAATTCATGCATTTAATATGAACAATTATTACAAATCTCGCACATTCTTCTTGAATGTACATTATAATAGAATGACAAAATCTTTGTGATTAATAAATAAAAATGATACCATACCAAAGTAAAGAAGAAAAACTCTAAAAAGCAATCATATCCGAAAGAAGAGACCCTAGTGTTGTTATGTTACGTAGTATTTTTGTAAGTTTAACAAAATATTTTTCAATCCGTTTGTTTATAACATTTCCTTACTTCCCGATGAAGCAAGTCGCTTACAAGCAAGTTTCGAGATTTTAAGCGTAAGCAACTTACGTCGCTCCAAATATCATTAATTTAACTATAATGCCGATATCTTTTATCAACATACCGATTCAATCCGACGTAGAAAAGTAATATCCGATCTTAATCAGTTAAATAATTTCAAATTTCTTATGGAACTGTTTTCAAAATACTGTGTAACTTAATGAAAGTTTCAAAATTAACAACTTATAATAATGTTTTAAAACACTATATCTAGAACTGGCGAAATTCTAGTTTAGTATTGTACTATGAAACTGGAGAAATTGTTTTTAAAATATTGTACTGTACCTAGAACCGGCAAAATCGTTTTTAAAATTATGCGTTATATCTAGAATTGGTAAAATTGTTTTTAAAATACTGTACGTCTAGAATTGGTGAAACTGTTTTTAAAATATTGAAGTATGCCTAGAACTGGCGTTTCTTTCAAAACCAGTTCAATGCCCAGAATCCGTATTTGTTGTAGGACTTTTTCAATTTACATTCACTATTTTCCGTTTTTGCGAGTAAAAATTTCATTTCATACTGCAATACTTTTATTCAAAGTTGACTTCTAATTAGTTAAACAAGAATTAAATTTAGATTTTGTTCTGTCATCAGATTTATTTGAAATAATTAAAGATTTATTTTTGATATTAATCATATATTTTAGCTTTATTAACAAATAAAATTTAAATATTCGATTCAAAAAGGTAGTTGTCAGTATAACTGATTGATATAGGCAGGATCTACAACTATTTCTCCGCAAACAAGAACTTTTAATATCAAGATCAGATGAATGATTGGTCATTCCGGTATTATCAAAAGCATTTCGGATTAATGACATCGTAACTGTAACAAATAAAAATACCATCCTAAACTGAGACATTGACCTCGATAATTAACACTTGCAGAAGTTAAATTTTACAGCTTGGTGTAAAAGTCATACAACCTGAAACAAGCACGCATTTTGATCATTTGAACCAGTTTTGAAAAGTAAGCAATTCCTAAAATAATAAATAAAGTATCATTTTGAGGGTAATTTGATAAAAATTTAAAATGTCAGAATTACTTTTAAAAATAAAATGTATAACGAAAAAAGGAGAAATATTAGTGATAAGTGTCGCACAACTTATTACTTCTGTTTCTCACTCTTTTTTGTTAAGGGCCAAATTGCTTTAGAAACACCAATTTATAAAAAGTCTTTTTGTTAGAATTGTTTTGTTTTTAATTAAAAACCAATTATAGGGCCAGATTTCTTAGTCAGATATTAAGTTCTGGGCCAGATCCTTCTAGAAACACCAATTTTCCCAAATTCTTTTTGTAAATAGCCAATTTTTTTACGTAAACACCAAGGGCCAAATTCCAATCCTCCAAGACTTCCTGCGGCTAGTTCTTGCGTTTCGCGGCACAATTAAAGAGGTATATCTTAGTTTACTTTATATAATAGAACGCTTTTCCATAATGTAAAGAAGATATTTATCAACCATAAGGTATTAACTCAATTTATATTTTAAGTATTGATACACAGTTTAAGTAAGTTACTATACTATCAAAACTGTTGATAAATCAAGTTTTAATTAAATGTGATTGCTTTTCCCAAAATAATATTCTAATATAAACCTCCTTAATACACAAAGTTTCAGCCTTTTTTATTAAACTTTTCATGATTTTGATTCTCAAATAACACTAAAGATGTTCATTACTAATCAATTCGTAATGAATTACACGAATTCTTTAATTAAATTCTCCTCAAAACTGTTAAAAGATTGTTTTCAGTGAACGATAGCTACAGCATTCAAATAACAAATCAGTAAACCAGACTTAAAATTTGAAATAATAATCACTATATTGCGCACCTTTCCTAGTTACTTCTGAGTTATTCTCACAGTACATAGTTTGAGACAACGTTTTATTTTTAACACCGAATTTCTAATAGATTTAAGTAAAAGCCGACAGAAGGAAATCTTACATTATCAGTTGAGATAATGTGAAATTTTCTCAACCAACCTTTCAAACTGGAACAAAATAAAAAAAGTAAAAAAAAAGAAAAGAAATTATTTCATTGCGAAACAAAAAGCAGTTAATTCTTTAGAGATGAATATGAATTTAATATTAATTTAAACAATTTTTATTCCTGATTTCGAAACGTACCATTTAAAGAACATAATAGCCTAATTTTTTCTAGAAAATTCACAGTATTTTCTAGTTTAATTATTATAAAATAAATTTCTAATTAATATAAGCATAAATATCTACATATATCGTATGTGAAAAAGATTACCTGTGTACATCGATAATATAAACATCACAGATAAAACTGAAATTTCATGATTAAATTTGATTAGTTCTACTTGAAAAAATGTTCGGATATCATCGGAAGGCATAAGTCCGACTAATTGAAACTAACAAAATCATACCATAATTCGGAACACGATTTTAATTACTTAAGTTACAACCATTTGAGACTTATTGGGTCAAATTATTAATCAAATGGTTTTAGTTACTAAAATTTTCAAAAATCAGGTGAAATTTATTGAGGGAAAATAAGGAAGTTATGTAAGGATTACAAAAAAGTACAATTGTCAATACAGTATTTCGCTGTAGATTGCGATATGGCTAAAATTGCAGATTCAGACTGCTATAAAATTAAGATTCGTTAAATTTACTAGAAAGCCTTGTTATTTAGAAAACGATGAAAAAAGTACTCACAGTTTTCAGCTTTGCACAAGGAAAAGAAATATTGTTTGTTTTTTCCCCTTCCTCTCTCTCTGTCTTCTTTAAATATACAGATACCGTACAGCGAAAACTTCAGGATAGAAGTCAGTTTAGGAATAACCGTAGTTATAAAGTACAAGGCCGTCAATATTTGTATATAAAATCTAAATACCTCTGATTAAGCGTTGAAGTAAAAGACAATAAAATACATCCATATATATTTTTTACAAATCAATCTTAGATAGGGGTTAATTTTATAGAAAACTAATTTAGAAAGAAAACCAACAAATTTTCTCTGAACTAATTAGTAAGAAAAATAACCCAAACGTAAAATGTTTTCTACAAAAGCAACGCTATTTAAAGGTTAGATGTTGCTTAATTTTATATTTAAATTTTGATATGTCACTCTCTCATATTTCAGATGCTTAACTGTTAATTTCGGAGCCCTTGCCAAGTTTTCAATTGCATTATATTTTTACATGTATACGCAGGTTTAATTCAAGCTCTGTTTGAAGTGGAAAATCATTTGCTTAATGCAGTGGGATAATACAATTAATTAAGAAGCGGATTATGCAATTAAGAGTATGATTCCGTTCTTTTCCAACTGCCACTTACTTTCATTTAGGCCCACCAGCGGTCGAGTGGCAAGTCGCTGAATACTGATGCATCGGTCCGGGGTTCGAATCCCGAAGAAAGGCCTGGCTGTATGGGGCGTTTTCGTGGTTTTTCCAATGTGTAACGTGTACACGAGCCAGTTTCCCTAGAAAGTTCTCCACGTAGGCATCCCTTAAGCAGATAGCCCTAAGTGTTTTGCCGTAATCAAATAAACCAAACCTTCATTTAGTGCAACGATTACTGTCTCATAATTAAGATTTTGTTCAGGTTATTGCTCGCAAAGGAAGAAGCAACCGATACAAACAGCAAGCCTTATGGCAGGAATCCGGCTCGCGCCTTTGATGTCAGTCCTGACACCTATTTTCAGCTCTTCAGCATACCATTCGGGAAGCCAAATAATATGAAATAATAAAAGGCGTTTCATTGTAATTTTATTGAATTTTTTAGAAACAAAGAAGATTATGGCAAATGAAATACGGTAAATGGCTAATTCTGAATCTTTGACGTTTGATAGCCAAACAGATCATCATGAAAATTCCATTATTTAATATTAGATACTAATTACTCTCTGAGCGGCGCAGGATTTTAGATGCGTCATGAAGACCGGTATTTAAACGGCATTTATTAATTGTGTTTGTATAATTACTTAATTTAGTCTGTACTGTCATAAACTTACATTCATTAAGATAATATTTACATAAGTACAGAAAGTAAGAAAGCAAAATATCTTAAATTATAAGCCAATATATGCCAAGTAGCAAAACTTCTGATGACCGGCTAAAACCGGTCATAACGCTCAGAGGGTTAATACTGAAAAATCGCACTGATATTTCTAAAGAAACTGATATTTCAATAACATTTAAATATATATATTGATAGAATTCGAAATATAAAATTTTGTTGTAAATATAGGCAGAAGTAATCATGATCAATACCAAATGATTATTCTGAAATTTGGAAATAAAGTATTTCTGAAGCATACATATTGCAAATGTGGTTAAGTTTCGTGTTTGAAAATGTGTACCCAATTGTTAAGCACGCACTCAACATGCAAAACACACACTACACCAAAAAATCCTTCTTCAGGTTAGCAATTGTGGCACTGAATATAATGAACAAACTTATACAATAATAAAAAAATAACTGTGGAAGAGCAAAGAATGCGCATTCGCATAACTTAAGTTTACTTGAAGGTTTCAGCGAATTTTCTGAGGAAAATCTTCGGCAGAAAGAAATGATAATAAATGACTGGTTGGTTCATTCATTAAAAAAAAAACCATGCGGCCCACCAATGACCCAGTGAGTAAGATAGCTAAACAGTCGTTAAATTCAAGGTCTGTTTTTTATTATTTTCTCCATCTGCAACATAAATTTAAATCAGTTTCCCTTAGAATGTCCTCCACGGAGGCGCCACTTCCTATGGATGGAGAGCTTTCGAATTCTTTGCCGTATTCAAACAAATACGACCCGAAGGCTTTTGTCTTAAAATGGGAGCTTTTGTGAAAGTCTTTTTTTTAAAAAAAAAGCTTACTCGTTATACGATTAATCCATTCGTAAGGACGTGGACACAGGAAAGACTACCAGGGTACAAATAGTCTCATCTAGTTAACCATTGGTGGATAAGGTTTGTAATGTATCAACATGTGTTTGACCACTATGTAACACAATTCGAAGCTTTGCAGTTTTAACACTGATGATTACTTGCTCTATTGCTGCTAGAAGTCAGACTTGAAGGTTATTCAATGGGTTAGCTGTTTAATCGATGTACTTTGAAACACAGTGCAGTTTTAATACTTGAATTTAATGATTTTGAAACTTCTAACCTAATTTGCAAGTTATTCATTATCAAGGAAATAATGATGCCTTTGCTTCAAAAGATGTATAAAAAATAGAAAATAATTACACTCTACTAGTAAATTGTGAACTAAAATCGAGACACTATTACACATTTAAAAAGTCGTCAGTTACATCATGAATGTAATGAAAGAGTGAGTACGTTCAACGACACTAAATAGCTGTTTTAATCCAGCACTGAGTTTAGTGGACACATCATTATCGCTGCAAAGTGCAATGCTACTTATATAAGTTTCCTGTTCAGTAATTGAAAAGCGTAACTATATCTATTCGTTAAAAAGGATGCTTATTGACAGTTTCCGAAAAAAGGAAATTTGAACGTTTGCAATTAAAATATGAACCAGGTTTGCTTGGATTTTTCTTATGAGCCAAGAGATGGTTTAAATCTATTCATAACAGAACCAGTCCTTGCGTCATATTTCGGTGCCTTTGAAATTCTAATGCGCAGAGTTAAAATGTTATTGCCTTTTTTGGCTGACGGTTATGGTAGTCCGAATGCAACCCAACCTGTTTACAACTGCAGTGACAAATGCAGTTTGAAAAATCGCAATCATATTTGTAGGTAGAAAACTCCATCAATCTCTGGCAGAAAGCTGAGTTTTCTTCTGCAGGTGCTCAACGGTTTACAGTGGTCCCTAATTTCAAAGCACCAAAACAATAATTCAAAATATCAAATTCCCCCCTTCCATCAATTGGTAAACAGACACTGACCAATTCCGCGATTTCATTAACTACTCGAAATGAGTTCCGTATTATCTGACATAATACATAAATGCCAACATCTATGCGTTTTTTGCCTCGCATTGGCAAAACGAAAACCCATTATTTACAAAATATAAGAGACAGA
Organism: Stegodyphus mimosarum; assembly: GCA_000611955.2. Classification (NCBI taxonomy): domain Eukaryota; kingdom Metazoa; phylum Arthropoda; class Arachnida; order Araneae; family Eresidae; genus Stegodyphus; species Stegodyphus mimosarum. The sequence continues at coordinate 312,927 of KK120609.1, read as the reverse complement.
TCCCCGACTGTGCCAGAGCTAATGGTTGGGTGTGTTCAAATGAAGAAAGGTCTTAGTGGTCAAGGGACCACCCAAAGATTAAAGAAACTCATTTATGAACTTTCAACTCATCATCGGATCCCTAATTTGGCACAGTTTCTGTCGTGGTCTTAACGAAAGTGAGAAACTTAATGATTTTTATAAGCGAAAGAAAAAGTTATTGGGATCTCGAAAACTTCCAAGTCATAAGAATTATTTCACCTAAAGAGTTTCCTATAGAATTTGCGCTGAAACTCAGGATGAGTTTGTATTATTTTAATTGAGCTAAATCAGATTTATTTTTGAACACTTAAAAACAAGATACTGAAGCGAGAAGATTAATATTTGCAGCCCTCACAAAATATAACTTCATCTCAAAAATATACTTCCCTATTTCTCGTTTTAGAAAAAAGAAACTTTGGAAAGCAATTATAGATTAGTTAAAGACTAGTACTCAAATACTGAATATTATAAATTGTTTCTTCAAGCTATTCCAAACACTAACTATACTTAATAACTATAACTTAATAACTATACTTAATAAAATAACACAGCTATACTTTTATGGTAACGAAATGCGGTTTTGAAGAAATGCTCAAATAATGTGCTTGTAATCAAGAGTAATATAATTTTGGGGAGCAAAGAAAAAGTTGTTTAACATGCAATCGTTGTCGCATTCCCTGGTACGCGCCCTGGTGCTGTAAGTGATTAGTATAGCCAGTTAGTGCAGTCGGACGAGCACACAGTTGATTTTTTATGTTTCCTGACTTCGAAACATGCAAGAATCTTTATAGTGGTGTCAGAACTGAAAATATGGTTCCTTTCATGAAATGTGGTTCATATTAAAAAAAACTCACCATCAGTCGTATTCGGTTGAATGGGTCTCGTGCTTCTCTCCAGTGGCTCTTCAAGTGAAAGCAGAATGTAAGTACTTACCCCCCCCCGTATGTACTTTTGGCATAAATAGTTAGCAAAGTCCATTTAGCAGTTAGAAGATCCAAGGTTCGAATCCCGGTGAAGACACAGGTGACGTTTAAAATTACCTGCCTGAAAAACCTTAACAATCTCTACAAATAATAACTCTGGTAACTCTATTTTAAATAATGAAAAAAAAAACATAATTGTGGTATAGGTTCAAATAGAATTAACATCACAGCAGCAAATTCTATTAAATGAATGAGTTAATTTCAAAATCATAAACCTGTATTGATGAGCTTAAGATATGCGCTGTTCGGTATTCGATATAAACTATCAACAAGATTTAATACTTGAAATAAAATATAAGTACACAAAAGACTATGTAATGTGCATATGCTACTCAATTTTTTTACCTGTAATTCTACAAGGTAATAATCATCATGGAGAACACAGAAACCGCAAAAGTAAGCCACAACAGGAAGAAAACACAGCAAAGTTTAAAATTATTTTTCTTTGACAAATGACGTAATGTTTGATTTAATAACTGTAATAAAAATACATTAATTATATAGCCGGTATTATAATGGCTAACATGTAAGCATCATATTAGCGTTAATGTACATAAAATTATACTTTATTTCTTTTTTTAAGAAGATCTGGAATGGCTCTGAAAGTTTATGTAATCAATAAGAAGTACCAAACTGCTACATAAAGTCAATTAGTTAGTGATTATTCATGTTGCTCCCGAGGTAAAATAAATACAAATATTAATGCTGTTATATAAAAGAGTGATTTTAAAAATAACTCATTCGCAATTAGCCAAGATTTAAATTAACAACACCTAAGTTTTTCCGAACTTTCAATACTTGTTGATTTTGCTTTCAATATGATACTATCATTAATTCCATAGGCTTCATTGGCGTTTTCAAGTTTTTTCTCGCGTGTACTAAAATACGAACCAGTTTTCCTCAAAATCTCCCCCATAAATACATTCCTGATCTTAGTAGTTAGGTTTATACAGAAGACAAATAGCTTTTGTTTGCTTTGTCATAATCATCTGAACAAACTCTATGACATTACATATCAGCATATATTTAACTTCTTACTTCTTTTTAACATCATACCTTATTTGTACAAAAGCGATGAAGATATGCGTCCCGTATTGAAAATCCTAAATAATTATGTTTGAAGGATGCTCTAAGAAATTTTTCTTTGCTCGGAATACTAAGAAAAATGTCATCACACAGAACGAAAAAGTTTTTACAATTTCGGAGTACGTAGAATGCAGCGATTACACTTGGGTATCACAATAAATGCACTAGCTAAAAAAATTACCTTTTTCCTTGTTAAATAAAGATAAAATGTTCATTTTTAGACTTTTTCTTTCTCATTTCAGATATGCTGATAAACATTTTCCGTCACCCAGTATTTAAGTATGGCAAAAGGGAAGTCAACAATAACAGCCAATACGACAGAAAATACTTTCATATTATTATTCATTTCTTATTATTTCATATTATAATTCTGTGGGTAAAAAAAAAATCCTTTTGTAATCATCAGAAAAAAATACGTAAGACTTGACATGATTTACGCATCTTAACTAAACCGCCACTGATCAATGGTTATTAGATCCTATTTATTAAACTATGCAAACTCATTCGATTACGCTACTTAGGAACAACTGCAAAATTTCAGTACTTGAAAAAAAATTCTATAATAACTTGGGAATCTGAACGCTTTCATTATTTGCCCCTACCAGAAACGGAAGCAATAAGATTACTTCTTTGAATTCGGCGCTGGTTAAGGGTCTAAACCAGAATTGCTGCCTAATACACGTGTACGCCAAAAAATTTCCCATGTATAAGTAAGAAAAGCTAGATTTCCTATCAGTAAATTTTTTTACACATAGAGGATTTATTACCTTCCACCTTTCCAACGGTATCTTCCATCTTATCAATGAATCTTTCAATATTCTATTCCAACTTATCAGATTTTTTTTTTTTTTTTTTTTTTTTTTGTATACACAAAGAGAATTAGACTTTCTGCCTAAATAAAAGACAAACATTGCAATTTGAGAAGCTCTAACCATTTCTGTGACATTGATCCAAAGATTTAAAAATTCCACTGCCAAAAGGTAGCAAATCATAAAAGTGCATAAGTCACAAAACTATTTTCTTGAAAACCGGAAAATAAAAATGAATAAAAATAAAGAAGCTAATTCTGCGAAAATTATTACAAAACATCGCTCAAGGCAAATGAAGCGTTTTCATGAAAAATGCAGAAATCTGAACGCAAGTGACAACATGAAGCAAAAAATATGCGTGGAATTGTCTGTGATGGAATGTTTTTCTGCTTAAGTCCAGCATTCAGGTGAGTAAAAAGAGCCAGCAGTTACCAGTTCCTTACATCTCTAACGTGCTAAGATTTAATTCTGAGATGTATGTTTGTTTTTAACAGCAAGTTAATAAAATAATGTTTCTTACAGTTCGAAATATTGCTTTATTGCATATGCAATTTTCTTTTCTGATTTATTTACTTATTTATTTATTTTTTAGTAGATATAACAAAATTAAAATTTATAAATTGGAAGAAATAAATTATCCTATCCTGGGAAAATACTATAATTTGAATTAAATGTACCCTTAAACTTATAACATGCAGTAACAAAACAAAATAAAATGTAGCAAAGCAACAAAGTTCAATGCAAATTGCTACAAAGACTTTTAAAAATGTAATTTATTAATTTTTAAAGACTTTATATCTGTCTATATATATATATAT
>KK120609.1:257614-304919 GCA_000611955.2 Stegodyphus mimosarum | reverse complement strand
AGTAATTTATAATGTTATAAAGTTTGAATAGTAATGACAATTATTAATGTCGTTTTCCGTACGCGATATGTAGAAAAATTGGGAAATGCAATGGAGTGATCAAAAATGAAAGAGACATATTCCAATCAAACGTTTCCGGTAAGTTAACAATTTACCTATGAACTTACATTAGATCTTTGTAATTAATGACCAGTCTGCCATTTAATTCTTACATTTCAATGACTTATAAAAAATTACCAATGATTTATAGCTTCTGTAAGAGGCAATATTTGCAGTGCTACACATGCTTAACTCGACATTCGCTTTAATTGGCTTTTCCAACAAAGAAATTTTGAGAAAATCTATTATGAATATATTCAAAAGTAAAGTTAACTTTCACGAGAAGCTAACTATTTTTATCAAGATAAGCTTACAAACCGAAAGTAAGCCAAATCTAAATCACAGGCTGATTGGCACGAAATTATCAAACAAATTTTTCAGCTCTATAGCTGAAATCGATATGTATCAGAACAGTATGATCGATGCCAATCCATGGCCATAAAATGTTCAGTAGCTTTCTAAGCTTTATAAATACATAGCTTCATGAGCTACAACAATTTTTGAACATTTAGATATAATTTGATACCAGAATATTATGGTTAATTTTTAAACCTAGGAAACTCTAAGTTAAACATTTCTTTCATAGCTTTTGGACTTCCGACTAAAAGACTAATATCTCTGGTAGGATTAACATTTTGAAGTTTTTTCCAGCAACAGAATCCTACCAAAACAAGTGATCGACGACAATGTAGTATTTGTATTTTATGATCATTGTCGGAGATAGATGTACATCAGTAACACGATTAGTCGCTTTTAAATGTTTCATTGGTATGAAAAATAATCTTGTTTACATTTTTTTGCATTTCTGTGGAAAGAAGCAATTGATCATGAAAAGTTTATAGGAAGTTTGTCAGTGGATAGAAAGATGCATGTGGAAGGGAATGGATTATGGATTGCAATGTGGTGAGTACTCGTGCATTTCTTCCGGGAATCGAGCCTCATCAGAAAATATACGTAGGACACCTTATTGGTTGCAGTAGCTGAGATCATCCAGAAGACGATCACGTTCTACGCGACGAAGAAACCGTATGAAAGCAATCGCTCATAAACTCAAAACCTATAATTCCAAAACAAAAGAGAGGTCACGACCATCCGGTAAACCGTGAGCATTTACAGGCTATAACAAATTGGCAAACCGTTTGTAGAATTATTTGCTTCTTTTTCTTCCTATCATTATATTTTTGGCGGAACGAATGATGTAGTACTGAGATAAAGAACCGATTCAAATCGGACGAAAACCATCGTAGCATATCGCACGCCTCAATCAACGTATAACCGCTACTCGATTACGTAACTTCAGGGTGCGGAAAACAACGTCGCTATGACCAATTAGGAGCAAGCAAGCGATCACGATTATTCGATTTGTAAACTGGACGCACGTGTTTTAATAATTATGCGTCCCCCCCCTTGGTTCCTCCCCAGCAGAATTCAAAGTGCCATTTTTTCGATAAGAGCTCTCAGGCGCTCTCGTGTTGGTGACAACTGTTGTCTTAAATGCGGATAAAACGCTCTCATCATCTCAAAACTTTATCCGTATGCGCATAAATTTGAACGAATAAAACTGAGAATAAAGCTCGATAAATGGACGACGAAGAAAGATTATTAATTCATTTGCCTACGAATGTATATCCACGTTTATGAGCAAGGAATATGCAAGTGTAATTGCCATTCTGGCGTATTCCAGTCTAAGCCATAGGGTTGCCTCATTTTATCGAAGTGCACGGTACTCAAGTAAATGCTTTCAAAAGTGACTCAGTTACTTTTCAAAAGGGAAAAAAATGCTGATTCTCTATTTCATGCGCTTAAGAAAACTCCAGAGCAACAAAAATTTCGCATTTATATGTATTAAAATGTATTATTCTGTAAATAATTCATACGCTTTTAGTTGATTCTTTGTTATTTCTTGAAATGAATGAAAGAATTTTAAATTAAAAAAGCAATTTTAATCATTTTATGAAAGAGATGCAAATTCTTCCTGTTTTCAATTAAAGAAGTCATTCTCTTCAGTCTGGCACTAAACATATTCTTCAAATGAACATCTTCCATTTTCATATCGCACTTGTGACAGTTTACTATATTCCAGCTGTCATTCTACAACTAACTTTTCTTTTTTCTTTCTTTCTTCTTTTTTTTTCCTTCATTCTTTATAACAATTGCAAGAAAGAAAGCGAACACTTCGTTTTAGAGATTTTTTTTAAATATATAAACGGCAACATTTACTTAAAAAAACTGAATTTTTATGTAATTATGAAATATGGAAAATAATGTATAACCATACCTTTCTAAAACAACAAAGCTGTAAACATTTCATTTGATAACAGACCATTTCTTAGAATACTGAGTTATTAAAACGCATGTACTGCAAAATACAAAAAGCCATTCACTATAAGTAAATGTCTTCAGAGGTACTGCTGACTGTTATGTGAGTTTTCATTTTTGAAAACTTTTTGGTTCAAAACTTTTGAATTATCATTTTCAATTGCCATAAATTATCTTCTCAGAAATGAAGTAAAGAAGGTTTGATAATCTTGAGTTTTCATAAGTTTTTTATTTTCAAAATTCTGTTAATCACAAGCATTTGAATCACCATAATTTAATTCAGTATCATTCAGTAGCGCAGCATCCACATTGCATGAAAATTTTGTACCACAGGAATTCAAATGCGTTTAATTCCAGACAGGAGGCTTTTGCTCAGTTTGAAACAATAGCTGGAAAATAAAAGTATCTAAAAGATGGTTGAAAGCCTAAGGGAATTGACTAAAAACTGTAGAAAATTTTACTGATCTAAATTACTTACAATGTAAAAGTAAAACTTCAAGAACTGGGGGAGAGATTCTCTCCCTCTCTCTCTCTTAATGGCATCAGCAATTCAATTCAGCTTCTGGTCGCAACATCACCGAGCAGCATTATACCTTTCAAGCACCAGTAACACATAATATAAGATTTTCAAATTTATCCCAGTTTGCCCCTTTCTGATTTCCTTTTGAAAGAGGCATCCTTATTAATTTGAAAGCATGAAAAGTCTTTTGAAACCCTGCGTCTGTGAAGCGTTATCGGAACGAATTGAAACATTTTAGAGAAATGATGGAAGAGTGAAGAGCCTTGGATCGCTTACCTCTGGGCACATAATTTCTTATATGAGACTTAAAGATAATAAAACTTAAAAGATTGCTAATTTGATGGACAGAATTAGTCTGATATGAAATAGGTTATACACGCATTTTATGGGAATGAAATTCTAAAATAAAAATTCATCAAACAGAGTGAAACTTAGCAAAAAAAAATTTATCCGTAGTATGAGTCAAAACAATGGAGCAAACCTTTTAATTCTAATAACATAAAGATTTTATCAGAATGCATACGCAATAAAATCACTGCAATTAATTGAAATAAAAAAAATAAGCTCATCTGCCAATACAGCAATTTCAGTATCCAAAGGTTCCGTCAAATATTTAATCAACGTATGTTACTCAGTTCTTTTGCCAAATATTATGCTTATGTGGGCTATCCAGAATTATAAAATTATATGACGAAATACTTATAGTCTGGTCTTTAATTAATGCAATTCTTATTTCAAGATTTAAGAGATAAAATGAATGAGTCGATAAGTCGATTCATTCGTAAACTTTATAAACTGTTCTTCAATATTAATCGGATTGGACAAATGATAAAAAAATGTACAAGAGCTTGAGGTAAAATGAAAGAGCTAATACATTAATTATTAGAATTAAGTACAGATTGCTTGCACGTTTTGTTACAAACTTTTCTCTCAAAAAGAATACAAGAGAGCTATAGATGCAAAATCACAGTTTAAACACAAGTGCACACGAGGAAAAAAATATCAGAATGATTTACACTGCCAAACACTTTTTGAAAATGTTAAAAGTATTAAATTTGAAGACACTTCTCATAATCTGGAAAGGCCTGATTAATTTAACTACAATTCTTCATTCTTTCGATCCCCTGGAAAACACTTTATAGCCTAGATCCCATCAAGTGTGAGAAAAGGATATCAGTATTATTGTAGTAAATAGAGCTGAGAGAAAGCATTAAAAACAAGTCTTGGTTATACATACAAACGCATCAAAAAAACCATTTGCAGGTACCTAAGAAAAGGTCAGATGAAATTAAACAGAAAATGCCACTCTTCCTGGATAAGACATTTTCATGACATTCAGTTTCTATATAATTTTGATCATAAAGCACATATTCTAGGAGACGTATTTTCAACCATAATCAAAATCCAGACACGATTTCGATGATGGTTATGCCGCTATAGATATTACGGGTTTGAGAATCATCGTATTTCTCACTACAGAATTTCAGCTATCAGACAGAGATTCCAACTAAAGCAGGCCCTACTATTTTCACTTCTGAAAAGGATGTCAAAAGACCTGTGTTGACAGCTAAATTTTAATAGCACGTATGCTAGGAAAAAAAGAAAGAACAAGAATTTTACAGTTAAAACTTCTGTTATTCTATTGAAAACGAAACCGTTTCAAGGCATTCGCAAATGTTTTCTCCCCCCCCCTTTTTTTCTGAATCGTATGACAGTCTTTCCTTTTGAAGAAAATGTATCATTCTGCAGATGATAACTTAATAATCCAAATAAATCTAATGAAGTTGCAGACTGGAGCGCTAAGTCAAAGCATTTCGAACTTCGACACTTGAAATCATAAACAATTTAATAGCATCTGAAGAATTTTAACTTCGACACCCTCTTAATTTTAACTTTCTTTTACTTAAAATGTTTTTTGAATCCAGAGGAAATGCATAAGAATGGCTTAGTTGCATATGTAAGGTGAAAACATACTGTGTATATGTTCTTACTTTCTTTTGTGAATATGTGTCTTTTTGATCAAATTATTAGCAATGTTCAGTAGCTGAATTTATTTGCACATTTCTCTGACACCAACGAAAATATTCATAATCAAAATTACAAATGCTTCCAATAACAGCAAAGAAGAGGTCATAAAGTGTTTTCAAATGGAATAAAAAGAAATTTAAAAAAAATATCTAATATGGCCCACAACATTGACAGTCTAGTAGTCAAGAAACCAATCCATTAAGTTCATGAAGGTGATTGACTTAGTGAAGGATGCATTAATAGATACACATAAATGTTAATAAAAGCTTTCCAATGCAGGTGACAGAATTTCACGCAATATTTCTCTGAATGCTGTAGGATGATAGACATTCCTTTTAAACCCTAAAATACATCAGGTAAAATTGTGATAGAAAATTCGCATTCTAATAAAAATGTTAGTCTGCAGTCATTTGAAATCTAGATACACACGTTTTTTCGGACAAAGATTTTTTTTAATAATAAATTTTAGGGAAATGAAATGAAGGAAAACCTGACTAAAGTTTTAAAACACAGAACACACAAGAAATCAAAAAGCGTGCGTAATAAAACTTCGTTACGAAAGTAGCACTTCATTTTTCAAAATTATGGAATGATTATCAATAATAACAATGTAGTTTATGATAAATCTGTCACTTTGAAAACCGTCGTAGATACACACAGCAATAGTCACCATAACCATAGATAATGGCAGCCCTCTTAGCCATAAGCAATGGTTATGATCATGAATGGTGCCTCTATTTTTAATAACGTTTTCTATTCCTAATTTATTAACAAGAGAAGAATGGATAATACCTGAGATTTATTTGATTAGGTTTATCACTGGTAATTCATACCTTATATTTACCGCAAAATAATTTACATAAACTACTTTTCGATATTCTTACATTATTTTTACTTTACTTCATCGACAGAGCACCTAGTCCACTTGGAAATGGTGCTTATCAGCCAGTTTAAACCCTGCCAGTGATTCTAATTTTGTTCGCAAGTCCGGATGAAAAAGCAAAGGGCAGCAGAAGTACAGTGTAAGAAGTGCAGTCAGCCGTGCGGCTAAAAACAGTCTGTTTTGATTGTACTACTATTAAGCTTAGTACGAAGCAACCTTTTATTAAAAGTTCATGACAATGCTGGTATAAGGTATTTCTCCCGCCTTCTCCGCATGGTGTAGTGGTCTGCATGCTCGACGCGTAACCGAGAGGTCCGTGGTTCGATTCCCGGCGAAGGCGTTGCTTATTTTTCATGTCTCCTGCTTCAAAATAACCTAATGTCTCTACACTGGCGCCCGAACTAAAAAAGGTGGTGGATGATGATTCTCCATCACCGGGATTTGGCGATTGGGTCCCCAAGACCCCAGTCGCCCTTTAAAAGGGGGAGTATATAAGGTATTTCTCCCGCCTTCTTCGCATGCCTTCGTGGTGTAGTCGTCTGCATGCTCGACGCGTAACCGAGAGGTCCGTGGTTCGATTCCCGGCGAAGGCGTTGCTCATTTTTCATGTCTCCTGCTTCGAAATAACCTAATGTCTCTACACTGGAATAAATAGACAGCGAAATCCCAACGATTACATTTATAATGAATCGAGAACGAGAAGTGCATATGTGAAAGAATTTCACTGCTTGCATGGTTTCATAAATACATAAAACTGCTGCATAAGTTGTACTTAGATTGAAGGCAAAGATATTTGAGGCGTATATAGAAGAAAAATATTCCTAGCCCACGTATAACTTCTAAAATGACAGAGCTCCTGTTTTATTACCTGGAGAAATTATCCAAGTGTTCGTGCTTGTTGCACAAAAGGCATTCATAAAATCGTAAGATATGGTCTCAGTTTTGAATATGATCTACGATTTTAGCAGGGTTACATAAGGAATATAAAAATGCATTTGCTAAATTTTGCTGAAAGTAAAAGTGCATTAAATATTTTTTTTTAACTTCTTTCACGTTAAATGGCAATGTACAAGGGATCAGATAAGCAAAAATAAAGTAATGTGGCGAAAGGTACCAAAAATCAATAATTCGTGAAAAGGCATCAAAAGAGAACGCAGTGAAATAATAATAAATTTTGCAGACTAAACTCTAGTTTAACCTTTTTAAGGGTTCCGGGAAAATATGAAGAAATTATTACACTCATCAAGTGCCGGAAAAAGTAAAATTGTAAGGCATATTTTAATCCTCAGTAAATGGTCTATTTGATTATGTCAAAGAACACGAGGGCTGCCTGCCTAGTGGGAGGGATACCTTCGGGGAGGACTTTCTAAGGGAAACTGGCTCGCATACACGTTACACATGGGGAAAAAAGCACAAAAACGTCCACGCAGCCAGCCGCTTCGCCAGAATTAGAACCCTGGAACCAAATTATCAGTGATCAGCGTTTTTACCATTTCGCCGCTGGTGGACTCCCTCCTTAGCAACAGGAATATTTATATAAACCCTCGAACAGGCTAGAATTGTTACACGCATCTACTGTAATTTGATAATATGTTGTAACAGATTTTAGTACAACATTTATAAATTTTGTTAGCACTTTAAAAAAAAAAATTGCTTTTTTTTTTAATCTAGCTATTAGAATTATCTATTTTCAAACATAAAGAAATATGCAAGTACATAAAGGAATACGTATACCACCGAGCATGAAAATTCGTATATAAAGCCAGCTGACAGTCTAAGTAAAGCCGAAAAGATACTCTTCCTCTTCGCGAAAAGGCAAATAGCTCACGAGTGCTTTGCCGTAATCCAATAAACCAACCAAGCTTCGAGAAAATTAGTAGAGTAGAAGTCCAGCGAAATACTTTGACAAAATCATACCACATAGGATACTTTGAGCAATTTATAAGAGATGTTCATTAAAATAAAAGGCCAATATTAAACTTGTCTACAATTAGATACTCAAACATCTCTACATAACGATCTATTTATTTTAATCTCTATTTTAAAAACATTATGGCAATTGGTATAATTCTTCACAAAATCATACTTGATTCAAAACACAAGAATTTACGATTAAAAATAACGTCGTTAAAGAAAAATGTTACTGAAATCCTTTGCGTATGATGAAGGAAATTCATTCATTCCTGTATCTCATTTCAATAAAACTCAGCTTCCATTTCTATAATTTCTTAATTCCATGCACCACATTTTCTTTTATGCCTTATATGGGAGAGATTTTTCGAAAAAGAATAATTACAGTTTAACAAATAATATTTGTATCGTACTGGCATGAATTAGATCCCTTTAGATAGTACGTGCATCAGTAAATTTTTACTAGGTATCATAGATTGATCGAAAAATCGCACAAACCTCGTATGATTTTTTAAGTTTCGAGAAGCACATATGAAAACATTTTATTATGCAGTTTTAAACGCGTTCAGTCTACTCCTTACTTTAATCAAGTAATTTTAATAATAGTAAGTAACGGTTACTATTAAGGTTACCAGTAAGTATATGGCTACTGACATTTAATTACGAATTATTTAAATTAAATAAAAAGAAGTTTGAATACTCCAGTAATTCAGTGGTTAAGACATTTGTTTGAAGATCGAAGATGCAAAGGATAAACGCTATTCAACTGTTTTATCAAACAAAGGAAAGGGATGTTAAAGATAATTATTATCAACAACACTCAGCATAACATGCACCATTGTGCAGTATGAAAGTTGAATGAAACCGTCTTTAACAGCTGCAGGATTAAAAATGAGGGCAAAGAAACACAGCTTTTAATAAGTAAAGCAAATGGATACTCAATTTTGTCAACACTGCGCAAACTGCCACTAAAACTGGAAATTCTGCGTTTAATTTTTGAATTCACAGATATTCTTACTAAGCCTATTTTATGAATTATTCTCATGAATCCTTCTACCTTGGAAATTTATTTCACATTTATGAGAGACAAATTTTGATAGATTCTCACTAATTCTCTCTCTCGCTCTCTCTGTATATATGTATATGTGTGTGTGTGTGTGTGATAAATACATTAAAGCATCTAAAGTTAATATTAAATTGGATATCTTGCAGTTATTATACATAAATACATCTGGAACACAAAAACACTTTTTTAGTCAGTTTGATCTGAAATTATTCACCGATGTACACACCTTAAATCTTCAAAAATTTTGAATTAATAATCCAAGTTAGTCTGCTGAAATATTCTATATATTGTATGCGTTCACTTCTTCCAAGTTATTTCACATATACAATCGAATTTGGTTAGACGAGCTTGACTATAAGGATAAAGAAAGAAAAAGCTTTAAGCTTTTAATAGTAAATTTCATACCTACGATTATAGGGAATTCACGTGGATGGTTACAATAAGCAAAGTTAGAGCTATAATGATAGAAACTGCTATAATGATTATAAGTTTAGTAAGTTTAGAATTTTGATTTACACACACAATAAATTCCTTGTATATGCTCGTACAATCTCTAATGCTTATAACGAGATAAATCCCAATCATAATAAAGTTGCTCCGGTTTTGTTATAATAACAGATTATTTGCAATGTTTTTAGATTATCTGCAATTTTTGATTTTGATGAACGAAAATTACATCGAAGAAATATATTAATCGAAATCTTACCTATGAACTTACATATGAATGTAAAATGCAATTAAAAAAAAGCCATCTTTTCATTCAAAAATGCAAACTGAATAAATTACTTTGCCCCTTCATTAATTCCCCAATTAAACTGCAATATTTAATTTCTTTTGATAATTTTATCAATACAGCTTCTCTCAATCACTTCACAACATCCTGAAATGTACGTAATGGATTAGGGTAATGTAGATACAAATTCCCGCTATATATATCAAACCACTTTTATGGTAGTGATTATATTTTATAGCATTTACGCTTTTATAGTAGTAAACCACTTTGGAAGTATCTAAATTCGAGATCCTGCGTGATTTCCGAAACCGATAAAGGTAAGTCATGTGTCTGAGAAGATTATATGATGTAAATTTTTTTCATCCAATTCCAACGTGTTAACCATATCGTTTCTTTTTTATCTAATCCAACGTATTTTTGACTGCTTGTGGCATATCAAAGATTCCTTTCGGACCTTCTACTACAAAGTATCCCATTGCATACGATTTGCTTTGGTTTAGTTTATTATGGCAAAGTACATTAGGGCTATCTGCCTAAGGGAAGGGGGTGTCTTCGATGAGGACTTTCTTAGGGAAATTGGCTCGTATACAAGTTACACATGGGAAAAATCATGAAAACATCCACGCAGTCAGCCCGTTCGCCTGGATTCGATCTCAGGTCGGAACTACGTATTCAGTGATTTTACCGTTCGGCTGCTGATGGACCCCATCCCATTGCATACAACGACCACTTACTGTTCTTGACTATAGTCCATAATAACTCCCAAACATTCAACATACTTTTAGCTCATGTAGCCTGAATATAACTGCAGAGCACTTGTCTCGTTTAATTTATTTTTTATTTATCTCTAAATTTTTTTTAATTTTAAAGACTTGAAACGTTTCTAAGCTTTCCAGAACTTTCATACTTCTTTCAAAGCTGTCTTACTAATATCTAATTGAACGGCTGTTTTCTTCTGTGATTTTGTTCCCCTTATAAAAAGAAATTAATATGACTTTTGGCAATTCTTTCTATGACGCATTTTGATCTACAAAGCGATGGACGTTATTTGATTACCTAAAATCCATAATAAAGGCAATAAAATAATCCACATATTTAAATTCATTTTGTCGATTATGCAAACAGATGATATACCAACGTTCCTTCTATTATTTATACAGAATAAAATGTTACGTCTTTTAACTGCTGGAATTTTCAGATTAAGTTTTGATCGCTTCTTACTTTTACCTTTGAAACAAAGCTGGTCTAATATTTTCGTAGAACAATTTATTTTTATTTTTTGAATACATTTTTCGTAAAATGAAATTTGCATTTTAAAACTTAACTCGTTTTATGCTGGCACACACATTACTAACTATAATGACTAAATGAATAAATAAATACATACATTTATCTGATAATAAAAAACTTATATCTAATATGCGCGTTCATGTTAATTATACACGAGATCTAATGTATATGTCTGGGGCTGTAATGCGACGTTTTCCTTGTAACACAAAATAATACATTCTGTTTTTTGCTCTGATCTTTTGTCTCTCATTTTTTAAAGACGTATATAAAGCAAAACTTAAGCTCCGTCTTATACACTCCGTGTGGATATATTTTCCATACCTTGCTGATATATAATACTGATGATGGTCCCATTCTTTCTATAATCACAACCGTTTGGAAAATGCCTTATTCGTATAAATAATATTCATGCGATATGTTATGTTTCTTCCATAGCAGTTAAGGATGAGAATTAATTTTATTCGTAAAGATAAATTTTTATAAAATATGTACTCTGTTCGTTAAGATAAAATTAACTTCGAGATATTTTTCACTAAGACGAACAAAAAAGATTCAGGTTTTGACTAATTTCCTGCACAGTTCACAAAAAAACTGAAAAAAGAATTATAGAGGGGAAAGCCAAAATAGCCAAAAGAATTAAATGCTTTATTACAGAATGGATAACATAAAGAGAAAAATGTTTCGTTTCTTCATTCAACGAAACAGTTCCGATTTCTAGACCGTCTCTAAAAGAAAATTTGACGTTCAATAAAAGGAAATGTATTCATTGATAAACATTACAAAAATATCGTACTGACGCTATACCTTCTACCTTACCATATTCAATAGAGAAAAAAGATCATCGAAATGAAAATGGGAGAGAAAGCATCTAGAGTATTGAAAGTAAATGGGATGGGTTTTGTTAGGAAAGTTGATCTGTCTGGCAGTTCTCAAAGAAAGAACTTGTTTTCGTCTCGCTTTAGATTTATACTATTGATTGCTGAAGAAATTAAAATCTTTTCTATTCTTTTAATTTAATTAAAATATATTTTTATTATTTAATAAGCTTACTTGTTAATTCTTTAGAGCTAAAAAAAGTTTAGGAATTCCAGAGATCACATATCTTTCATTTTTATTTTCCGAACAAAATCGAGTACTGGCTTAAAAAAATGAACGAAAGTTTTCCAGCATGAATTTAATCAAACAATTTTCAACACTTTTAAGCAACCAACCAGCCTTAGTGACCTTAGGTCTCGATTAAGACAATCTGCGGCCCTGGCCACAAAAACTGAGGCCTAAGCCCAGGCGGCTTAAGCGGTAACCAAACTTTGTTTATATACACTTCTAGGAATTATTATTGCCAAAATAAAACGTTTCTCTTTTTTCAATTCAGCTGTCAATATTACTAAATAAAAATGAATACATACAATGAAAGCAAAAGCATATTGGTACAGTAAAAGAATAGCACGAACGAAATCTGATGAAAATTTTAAAGCAAGAACCAAAGCATATTAGTACTGTAAAAGAACCAATACAACTGTAATCTGTTAACAAGTATAAAGCAAGAACCAAAACACATTATCACAATGAAAGAAAGAGGGCACATGAAATCTGATGGAAAGTATGAAGCAAGAAGGAGGTCGTAAGGATGAAGGGATTGAATAATTTCATGCTACGTAGGATTCAACTGTAAAAACACTATTTGCCTCTCTTGAGTTAGCACAAGAAAATGTTTGCCTCTCTGAAGTAATTTGGTAATGTTTTGTTATCGGGACCAGGTTAAAAATGTATGTATGTATGCATATATATATGGATGTATGTGTTCATGTATGGGTATATATATATATATATATATATATGCTTGTATACACACACATATATATATATATATTACACACTTGCATACCTTCCTGAATCCGGTCCCGATAACAGAAGAGTACCAGCAATTTAAACATAAGCGCAAGCTATTTTAATGTAAATTCTTCACACGGGAGAAAGAGCAGAAATTTTGGAAAATTATTCCGATAAAATGAAAGCAAGATGGCTTTATTCTCTCTTAATTTTGTAAATATTGCTAAAAGTGGAATAAATGTTCGAATTACTTCGATAAACAAAAAACAAGATAGCTTTATTCTTTTTCAATATTGCAAAAATGGAACAAATATTTGCTAAATTTTCCCCGCTTTTTTAACAATATTTCTTACTTCCGATAATAATACAACTTATTTCCTCTGTTTGACACTTTTGAATTCATAAAAATATCAAATGTCAGTTCACATAATGAAAACAAGCACTTAAACAAAACAAACATAAAATATATGCTTTTTATCTGAGCAAGATTAAATATGTCAAGAATTTCCTTTCTACGAAATACATATAACAAAAGACCTAAAACCACCGAAATCCATAAAAGATTCTTAGACATGACATCTATTTTTAATTTGCCTGCGTTATGTAGAATGAGCCCCATAATGAAATGACATTCATTCAAGTCATTTTAGATTACTCGACCATAGCGCAAAAAATAAGGACTTTTTAATAAATATCATTCATACCTATACTCTTCCGTAAACGTAGACAAGAATTTCAGAATATTAAAAAGTTACAAAAAATTCTACCTTAGATATTATCTAAAAAGCGATCTTTTAAACTGTCTAAACATATATGGATTAGATTGTCCAAATTCTTCACAGTGTGTAAAATGAATACAATTGAGTTGTGCCTAGAATGTTCCCGCGAAAGCATTCTCTTTCCTCGAGAAATAGTTCTTCCTTGTGTAGCGATAAATATCAAATCAATCACCATTATCATAATGAAATGCAAACAAATGCATATTTAACACATTCTTCCATTTTTCGTAATACATACATACATATATATATGTGTGTGTGTGTGTGTGAGTGCGTGCAACTCATGAGAAAAAAAAGGCTAAGTGCGTAAAATAAAACATGTTGAATAAAACAACTATCAAAAATTTTCATAGAGATATTTTTTCAAATCACCTTTCAGATAGTCTTTCTGACCTTATACCTTTTTTATCATTTGTAACAACAGAACGCTATCTCTATTATCGATTTTAACAATTCAAAATTTATATTACAATTGTAATCAGTTTTGTACATCTTTTTAACGCGCAGTTCAAGTTTCCGCATACTCAAAACATCTAAGTGTAATCAGAAATTGAACACAGGATTAGTAAAAAGGAGTACTCTAGCCAAAATATTAAATTATTAATCACTGCTGAAGCTTGTTCTTTCTTCGTAACAGGAAAAATAACTCTAAATTTCTCTTCTAGTTTCCAAACTACAGGGATTCAAAAATTATAAAGTGAACGATGCATTTCCGGACATGCTATTTATTAACGGTATAAAATATCCATCTAAATTAATAAAAAACTCTATTTTGTTTTTAATTTTTCAAAGCTAAAAAACGGTGTTTCAATTAAAATACTTGTTTCAGGAGAGAATTCCAAAAAAATATAAATATAGTATTTGCTATAAATATTTTTATTTCTATTATTATAGAAAAACACAAGAGAAATACTTAAAATGCTGCAAATATTTCAAAAATTATAAAAAGTACAAAGTAATCAAAACTACAGCGATAAAATTCATTTGTTATAAATTATGCGATCCCAAAAAAAAATATGCTACAATTTGTACCTGAATGTTTCTTCTCTATTCTGAATTCTCTGCGCCTAAACAGTTGTAAACTTAATGGACTGAAATATTTGGAATACAGCAATGCACACGAAGGCTAGCTGCCTAAGGGAAGACGTGCCTTCGTGGAGGACTTTCTAAGAGAAAATGGCTTGTATTTATATTACACAAGTTTTAACCTTAAATAACATATTTTAACAGCATTCTAAATAAGATAGGTCACGAATTTTCATTCCTGTAACAAGCTTAATTTAATGCAAAATTTTATTAATATAGAAACTGTCGAGCATAAATTACCCTGCCTTGATTAAAATTACCCTGCCTTGATTATAAATTAATGTGAAAACGTGGAAATAACCAATCATTTTTCAAAAAAATATTTTAAAATTGCCATTAAAACTTTTCTATACAGAACTACATATCTGATGTACATTCATACATCCTGCGCCTTTTTAATATGCATTCCAATGAAAATCTGATTATAGGAATATTTGTATTCTAATTAACGAGAGAGAAAAACTGCGTTTTTAAAAACTAGGTTTTAAAATACTACATTACAATTGTAGAATACTTGAGAAAGTTCAGTTATTATTATTATTATTATTATCATTAAAGCCTAAGACAGTAATTTTCATTGACATTCACTCAATATCAAACACATTTCTTCAAAATTTCAAAATTTTTGCAAGTCATACATAGAAAAATATGCCCTTTAAATTTAGTTAATAGTTGGTTCTCCATCATTTGTCTCTAGTTTGATCAAGAGTAAACTCATGTACACAGACAAGGGGACCTGCACCTCTTTGCCCTCGAAATCGATTGAGGTCTTGACTAACTATGCCAAACACAAGGTTGTTGCTTTTCTAATCTTATGTTTCACTTTGGTGTGTTTCTCTTTTGTTTTGAAGACTGTTTTGATTCTGAGAAATTTTACCTGCTAAAAGTGGAAAGTGAATATTCTGTGTGTCGCCTTTTTATGTTAAATTTAAAAACATATCTATCGAAAATTAGCCGCAATCAGAAAAGATATTTTAAATTTGCACTGGTTAAAATTAATTTTCGATTTAACAAATGCTTCTTCGCATTTACATTTCTTTTATGAATTCTAGATAATTTCAAACCATTTCATCTTTTCGCTTAGTAACATTGTGTTAAACAGAAAGTAACTATTTTATTTTACACCAAACAGCTATTCTGTTTCGATTAAATAACTACCCCTTTCAATTTAATCCGTGATATCGTAATATATAGGTATGTACGATATTTTATTCCTTGGCACAGAAAAACTGAAAAGAAAAAATCTGAAAACTTCTTGGCTATCCTGATATATATATTTAAGGTTTAGAGACATGAATTATAAAGAGTTCCTCCAAAACTTTATGTATCTGGGGAAAAAAGAACTAAAAT
The DNA here is from genome assembly GCA_000611955.2 of Stegodyphus mimosarum. NCBI lineage: Eukaryota > Metazoa > Arthropoda > Arachnida > Araneae > Eresidae > Stegodyphus > Stegodyphus mimosarum. The sequence continues at coordinate 289,025 of KK120609.1, read as the reverse complement.
TAAAAGAAACAATTTTTAAAAGGCTTACCTTTGCTTTTGAAGTCTTGGGGCTTTGTGCTACAGTGTCCACTGCATAAACATCAAGGTGAAACATCCTTGCACCACCTTCTCTGTCCAGTACTGAAGCAGTTGAGATGACACCACTAAACCGATTAATTGCAAAGACACGGCTTTGTGGCACACCGGCAGCATTAGTCACAGCAGTTAAAAAGTATTCCACCTGCTTTTCCGTTTGACCATGAGGATACTGTGCTCTAACACTCAAAACACTAGTTCCCACTGGTTTATTTTCCAAGACAGAGCCAGTATATTCTGCAGATCCAAATACAGGACCATCACTATTTCGCAGAGTACCAATGATAGTTACTTTATTCCTTGATGATTTTCGAACGGACACGACAGCTTGATCAGTTGCTTTCACTGTGAGTGTATACGTGACTGCTGGTCGGTCTATGGCACGAGAAGTATATAAGTCTCCAGTTAGCCTATCGAGACTAAATAAGGCTGAGTCTCCACCTTCTAATTCATAAGTTACCATACCATTATTATTTGCATCAGGATCACTAGCGGACAAAGTCATGATTTTATAACCTTTCTCTATACCTCCAGGCAAAACGCCAGCATCCATCGATACAAATGTCGGTGCATTGTCATTGATATCTTCAACAATTATAGTTACTGTTTTTTCAACAGATAATCGCATTGATGGATCTTCCGCCTGATCAGTAGCTACAACTGTCAAACGAAAAGTGTCGCTGTATTCTCGGTCAATACTTTTTGTAGTATATAAAACGCCGGTTTCAGCCTGCATTGCAAAATGATTTCCAGGAGGTTCTTGATGCGATATGTTGAAAAGTATCTTTCCATTGACTCCTGAATCTCGGTCCTGAGCAGTCAGAGTTACAACGGGGGTATTCGGTGGTATGCTTTCTTCTATTTGTCTTACAACTGCAGTACTAGAAAAACGGGGTGCATTATCATTTACGTCCAAAACTTCCACGACAACCTGTATTGTTGTTGATAATCTTGGAGTTCCTCCATCTGTCGCAGAGACATTCAAAACATAATTATGCTTGTCTTCATAATCAAGAGGTCGAGCCAAATAAAGTGATCCAGATGGACCATCGATTCGAAATGTTTCCTTGAAATTTCCGGAAGCTACTAAAAATGTAACTTCAGCATTCACTCCTAAATCATTGTCAGTAGCTGAAAATGTAAAAATCCTTGATCCAACAGCTGCATCCTCGCTTATATTTATCAGTCTAGTCGTAGCATTATCGAAACGGGGTACATTGTCATTTTCGTCTAACACATCCACACTAACAAGAGCTGTAGTATTATGCGAAATATCTTCGCCCATGTCTCGAGCCATGACAGTCAATATGTAACGAGCATTTGTTTCTCTGTCTAGTGGCTTAGACACAGTAATTTGACCAGTTATATCATCAATCTGGAAAACTTCATCAGGATTTCCATTCACAATAGAATATTGTATATTGCCGTTAATTCCATCATCCAAGTCCACAGCAGCAATACGAATGACTTGCGTTCCTATTGAAGATCCTTCAGAAATCGCAGCATGGTAAGGAACACGTATAAAAGTTGGTGCGTTGTCATTTACGTCTGTGATGTGGACAATAATTTTAGCTTCATCTCTCAATCTAGTAACACTCCCATCCATAACTACTGCGTCCATAACTAAGTAATCATGTCCAGAGGCCTCAACTAGTTGTTCTCGATCAAAATAGCATAAAGTTCTTATGAATCCTGTTTTTGGATTGATCATAAAATCACTTTGTGTGTTCGTGATAGTATAAGTAAGTTCAGCATTGCGGCCTTTATCCAAATCTTCCGCAGACAGCCTGCCTACATACGTATCTGGTGGTTCATTTTCAGCTATATAAAACTGAAACGTTTTATTGTCAAAAGTTGGATTATTATCATTTTCATCTATTATATGAATTACAATATTCACTGACGAGCTGCGAGGTTGTATGCCATTATCCTGAGCAGTCACAGTGAGTGAGTAAAAGTCTCGCTTTTCACGATCCAGTGGTCTCTTCACGTACAAGTAGCCATCCGGAAAAATCCCAAATCTGTTTTCATCATTACCAACCGTTATGGAGTATGTTATTTGCTTATTGATTCCACTGTCTGCATCAGTTGCTCTCAGCAGAAAAAATCTATCATTAGCAGGAACTGACTCTAGTAGTGATGTTTCATATGATGCGTGATCAAACACAGGTGTTCTGTCATTGACATCCTTTATCACTACCGTTAATTCCAGCTTTGAATACAGCGAAGGTACTCCAAGATCACGAGCAGTTACAACAATTTCATACTGACTCCCAACTTCAAATCTTACAGGTCTATTTAAATAAATCATACCAGCCATTTTATCAATATAAAATGTGTTGTGAGGTTGAGCAGATAAAGAATATTCTATCCTACCATTTGGTCCCATATCCAAATCATAAGCTTTAACGAGATAAACCTCATGTCCAACTGGCCAGTCTTCCATCACTTCTATTGATCCACTTGGATGTTCGAAAGTTGGAGGATAATCATTAAGATCTGTTATAGTAATATTAACCGTGGTTTGAGTAAATCCCAAGAAGTCATATGCAACAATTTCAAGAGAAAACTGAGATTGGATTTCTCGATCGATTGAACGCGCGGTGCTAATTATACCAAGGGATTCTTCTATCTGAAACCACTCTTCAGGATCTCCATTTATAATCGAATATTTGACTCCAGATCTAACAGATCTACTCACAGAAACTCTTCCTGCTTCCCTCCCCAGATTTGGCTCTGAATTTTTCATATCTTCTTCTATCACGAAATTATATCCTTTATTGTGATCAAACTGAATAGAACGATGTTGAGTATCTCCGACATATACATATATCACAGCTTGATCTGACATTTTTCTGTCATCAGGATTTTGAACAGATACAATTATTTCATATTTTGACATCTCTCGTTTACTTAAATGCATTTTAGTTTTAACGATACCAGTAATTTCATCTATTTCGAATTTTCCTTCTCCACCACTAACTAAATTGTATACAACCTCAGCATTTTTACCAATATCAGCATCAGTAGCTGTGAGACGTGCTACGATAGTTCCTACGGTATCTGAGGGTCTTAAAGTATGAAAATATTGCTTTGGGTAAAAGTAAGGTTTGTTATCATTAACATCTAGCAAAACAATACGAACAGTAGCAGTTGAAGATAACGATGGAGTTCCTTGGTCCCTAGCTATTATTGGCACAACATAAACTTCATTTTCTTCTCTGTCTAGTTGCTGCTTGAGAGTCAATCTACCATAAGTTGAATCAAGAAAAAATTTATTTGGATAGAGACGTTCAACGTCTGGATGGAAAGAATATTCAACACTACCATTAGTACCCAGATCATTATCTACAGCCGTAACAACAGCAACAAGAGAATTTGGCGGAGCACTTTCAATTAATGTTACGTTCATTAAGGGTTCAGCAAAAGATGGTGCTTCGTCATTTTCATCAAGTATTTGTATTCTAAGGTATGTATAAGTCCATCGAGGGTTAGGACCACCATCCCTAGCTGATATTTTAAGCTCAACGTAATCTTGATCTTCTCGATTGAGCACACGGGACGTGGTAATTAACCCAGTATGAACATCAATATCAAACCAACGCCTATCATTTCCGGAAACTATGGCATAATAGATATCAGAATTAACTCCAGTATCCTCATCTGTGGCACTAATACCAGCAACATAAGTACCAACCAGTACTGTTTCTGCTAGAACAGCCGAGTATTCATTTTTCTCAAATATAGGTTCATGATCATTGACATCATTCACATGTATTATTAGAAAAGCAGTAGAACTGCGAGGAGGAATACCACGATCCGTAGCAGTGATCGTGAGATTGTACTTGCTAATTTGTTCACGGTCAAGGACGCCATTAACACGGACGAGATCAAAGCTGGGCGTGGATTCGAGCCGAAAGTGACCAAGCTCATTTCCGCCTTGGATCTCAACCCAAGTTTCACCATTTTGACCTTCATCACAATCAATAACACTCACTGCAGCAACTACAGATGCATTCTGTGCATTTTCATCAACCGTGGCATAGACACCTTCCGGTGGAAAAAATCGAAATTTTATGGTAGGATCATGATCATTCGCATCGAGAAGAGTGACGGTTACATAAGCTCTGCCGTCTTGATGGGGAAACCCGTGATCACGGGCAATAACCGTAAAAACACAACTTTTAGGGCATTTGTCTTGAGTTGGGCAATTTTGTTCACATTTTAAAACCTCTAAAGTGGAAATCACACCAGTTTGGGGATCTATGGTAAATTGACTCTCAGTGTCACGAAGGAAATACGTTATTTTAGCATTGTCCCCTATATCATTATCAGTTCCTCTTACTTGCAGGACACTAGTACCAGGAGGTACACTTTCATTCAAACTCACAGAATAATCACTGTGGTCAAATATTGGAGGATTATCATTTACATCTAAAACTGTAATGTTTACCAACAGATAACCGAAGCGAGGAGGAGTTCCTCCATCTTGGGCAGAAATATTTAACTGATAAAAGGATTTTATTTCCCTATCAAGGCGACCAGTTGTTTCTAGGTGTAAATACGGCGTCTCTCCACTAGGGTTTGTAGTGACAACCAGTCTAAATTTCCCTTCATCATTTCCAGACACTATTTTATAATCAGTAGTTACATCATTAACGCCAACATCCCCATCCGTTGCAGTATCCAGTATCACTCTAGTTCCTATATTGGCACTTTCAGAGAAGGAAACTTCAATACTGGGTTCAGGAAAATATGGGGAATTGTCATTGATGTCTAAAATGACTATTCGAACCTCCAACGGGTAAGTAGGCTGACTACTCAAAATAACTAAATCAAATCTTTCACTAGATAACTCTTCCCTATCAATTTCTATAGCTGTTGTTATAACACCTGTTGAGCCATTGAGAAGAAATTCAGGAGGACGCTCGTTAAATCGATACGTAAAATTTGGCTTGGTAGGTATAGTTCCTACTACAGTTCCTGGAGGTTGACCCTCTTCAATTTCAAACTGAAACCGCATATCGGCTTCACGTGACCTCATGGATAGCCCGGCTGCCTGAGGGCCGGGCCCTTGTCCTTGAGTAAAGCGCACAAGAAATAGCAAAAGCGCTAAAATAACTAAGACAACGTTGGTCCTCATCTGAATCCTAAAGCTAATTGTAAACCTAGTCCTAGGAGGAGGCCATTCACATTTTACTTTAGCTTTACTTTGACTTGACCTAGTAGTCCTTGTTACAGTATAATCAATATTGGCATTAATCTCTGTAGCATTTAATAACTGCATTCTTTTGCTTCCTACTTTAGCATATTGCATAACTTATATCAATTTTAAATAGAATTGAAAATAAAACTTACCCCGTTTCGCAGCTAGCCTTGAGAATTGTTTACATTCTTGCACCTTGAAATGATAACTCTTTGAAGACCGGGTACATCAATAACTAAGCACTGATTCATAATCAGAAACACAACACACATTTTGAAGTCACTTTTAAATTGCATAACACATTTCTAAATTTTAACGGCGACCCAGACACATTTCACACAAAATATGAACAGCATTTAAACTTTGGATGATAGGAAAACTTTGGAATTTCAGCAGTCAACACCGAGAAATAACTCCAAGGATAAATTCTGAATAACTCTACCGGTTCACGTTTTAAATCATAAATTATGAGCAAATATGCCGAATATTTGAAGCACGCTATTCTGATTATCAATCCAGCAACTCAGAAAGCACGTAACATCACTAAATACACTCACATGTAATGGATGTGAAAACACGCACTAGCGGTGAAAGCAACATGAACTGTATCTTCTTGAAGTTAGCAACAGGTCCTTTCGGCTGCGCTTCTTATACAGGTGGTTTGGCAGATCAAGTTCTCTCTCACTTCGTAAACATCACTTCTACAAATAGAACTGTTACTAGCATTCGATTTAGTAAACGCGTGTAGCATCCACTGTGATTTTAAAGCCGGTGTTACGACAATACGCCGGTTGAACTGTTTTCACTCTCCGTTCCAGTGGTTGAACTCATTTTATGGGGCGCTTGCCTTCCCTACTTGGCATTTAACACATTCCTTTCTCCCATCGAGGTCAAGCTGCTAACTGACGCTCCGCAGAAGGCTACACGGCTGGTTGGTATCGCCGCGCAGGGTTACCAAGTATTCCGAAGTCGAAACAACTTTTATCGCGCCAGGGAATGGCGCCAACATTTAAGTGTTACCTCCACTTCCGATTTGCATCGGTAGGATGAAGCGCTTTCGCGCTTCGGTGGAATTCTGGAGAGGTAAGTACGGATGTCAAAGAATAAAGTTAAAAAGTGTAAAATGCATGTGGGAGTGGCGGCTGAGAGCGAATTTCAGAGCACATTCAGGTATCGATAAATAGTATTAATAATAACAAAGCGAATATCAGTTTGAGAGAAAGTTATAATTATTCATTTAACATGTCACATATAAATTGTACCTCATTATCGCGTATAGTTGTAATTGAAAATATATGCGGGCTAGGTTAATTACTAAATGATATCCATAGTAGTATTCTGGACCCATAAAAATTTCTGCAAGTCGAAAATGTAAATATCATTTTTAAATATTTTCTTTATCAGCTATTTTTTTTCCCTCTAATTTTTTTGAAAATTCTAGTTAGCTTTGGGGGTTTAACTAAATTTAAAACTGAATATGAAAGAGTATGATCAAATTACTACTGGGTCGAATATATAAAAAAAGATGATTACAAAAGTAACTCTTAACAGCCTCCCGAAAAAAAGCAAGGAAAAAGTAAAATAAATTGTCAAAAACGAATAAATGCCAAATATTATTCAGCAAAATCTAAAAATGACGCACGGTTACAAAAATCAAAATAAAACGAAAGGAAGAAGTTAAATTACTTAAGTTAAAAACAATACTGAATTTTGTTGATTTCTCTAAATTTCAACTCTTTTGGAGAAAACATTACATATAACTTAAATTCCACTTTCGATTAAGCATTTCAGTAATATGAATTTTTTTTTTCCCTTGAAGCAGCCTTGTAGCTTTATTTTATGATATGTATTAAGTTTTGCTGTGGACTTTTTAATTTGATTTCTTATTGTCGGTTGGCAATTTCGGGTTTTTCTTTTTTTTTTTTTTTTTTTAACCGATTTAATTTTGGCAGCTTTGATCATCTTTCCCCCTTCCCCAGTTATTATGCTTTTTGTATCCTCGAGAAAATGTTGGAAATTAACTACTAAGCAATTTAAGGTCTCAAAACTTAATTAAATTTTACTAAGCAACTTTTCATTTATAAAAGTTGTTATTAGTAGAATAACACATTTTGTTTCTTTCGAACTGAGTACATAGAGCAGTATTTAGAACACTTTTTACCAATGTAGAGCGGCTGAAATAGTATTCATATCTCAAGAAACTCTGTTAGCATTGGTTTTGTTCTCAAGTATACTAATAAGGCCAATAACTTAATTAAAATGCATATTTAAGAAACCTCCTGCGAAGAATTCCATTTACACAAAAATTTAATTCATGAAGGCAAAAAATAAATAAATACATAAGCATAAAAATAATATATGTTACATAGTATATAAACACAATGAAGACGTATTATGGAGTTTATTAACGGTATCAAAAAGGTATAAACTCAGTCTAAATAAACTATTGCAATTTAGTAAAATATGTAGTTATCAGTAAAAGAGGTTAGGTTAGGTAATTCAATTATGAGAAAGCACACGAGGGCTAGCTGCCTAAGTGGAGGGATGCCTTTGTGGAGGACTTTCCAAGGGAAACTGGCTCGTATACACGTTACACATGGGGAAAACCACGAAAACGCCCATGCAGCCAGCCCGTTCGCGGGATTCGAACCTCGGACCGAACTACTAGTGTTCAGCGTCTTTACCGCTCGGCCGCTGGTGGGCTTATCAGTAAAAGAATAGCTAGAAAAAAAACTTGTAAATCGAAGATAAATTAGCAAAATTATGAGTTTGAAACTAAACGCAAAAAGGAATCGAAAAATTCATTTACACGTTCATAATTGCTTCTCAAAATATCGCTAGGTATTTTTTAATCACTCTTGTAGACTTCTTTCGTTTTTACTTTTATGGTTTTAACATAAAAAATTTAAATCTATTTTCTATTATGTCTACTATTATATTGAATTTTAAATCTAAATTCCTATTTTCAGTTGTGGAAGCTACATTATTTTATTTCTTGTTTTGGTCTAAAATATTGCTTATTACTTTCATTTATTTGCCCAGGATTTGCCAGGGATTTACCAGACGGGAAAGTGTTTAATGACTCGGAATAGTTTGAAAAAAAAAAAAAAAAAAAAAACTTTTTTTTTAATTTGAATATTAATTGATTGTTGTAGCTGTGAACACTTAAAGGACTTTCTAAGAATTTTTAGCTGTGCACACTTAAAGGACACTTTTAAGAATTTATTTTGCGTTTATTTGCTTTTACGTTTTCTATACGATATACTATATATATCTAAATGAATCAATACAAAGTAAAATGCAGTTCAGTGCGCTTCTTTTCATCACTGTTGTTGTCTTGTCCTTGTATTTCATGGAAGAAGGGTAGCCAGGGCATCAAGGAGGTTAGACTTCTACCTCCACCCTGATTTTGAGGGAAAGCACCCCGGAGGGAGACGAGTCCGAGGGTCTCCCAACCCTCTCGCCTACCACCAAACCACACGAGAGGACTTTCCGCTCGCCATATATTTATAGTGCCCCCATGCCGCAAAGACACTATACATTTACAAGCATCCGTGCCTTCTCCGGGATTCGAACCCAGGCCCTTCGATACTGCAGTAAGCTACCCTAACGACTGTACCGTCTGGGTGGTCTTTTCATCACTACAATTATTTTTTAACTTCTTCGAATTTATTAATTTAGTCTTCAAAATTTATTTTTACTTCTTCGAAAATATTTTTACACTAAATACTGCAACTTTTCGGATCGATGAATTATTAATTATTTGGTACTAAGCACTACAACTTTTTCCATTCGTTGACCTGAAGCAAGCTAAAACTTCACTCGAACTTAATAGCCTGGCGGGTAACATTTGGAGATCCATTTCGGTTTATAATTCAGGTAATTCGATTTTTTTAACGAATTATTCACGCTTATTACATCATATTTAATGTTGCATTCGAAATTTTTTACAATAATTTTTGTTATTATTAATCAGTTTACAATTTGTTGTTATTTTATTTCATTACTTAGTACATATTAGGCTTAACAACGGGGCATTTGCTGCTGGGAATGTCGAATTAATATTGTTTTCCTTTAAATTTTTTGTTGCTCAAATGTTACTGATTTTAAGAACAAAAACTTCAATTTCTTTATATATATATATATTATGTTTTCCGCATCAAATTTTCATTTGTTATTATTTTTTCACATATTTGATTGCTTCTCTTTACATGTTTTGCTTATTGGACTCGGTCAGCTTAAACAGAAATGATTTTTTGTTAGAATTTTAATCTTTTTTGCTTGTTTATAATTTTGATGCTACATTTTTTTAACCCGGCCGTATATGGTTTTAGATTTCAATACGTTATTATATTTTTAGACACGTTGGATTGCTTGAATTTACAGTTGCTTGTTTTTTGGACTCATTCTGCTCAAAATAATTTTTTTTTCCTTTATTTTTTAAGATTATGTTGATGCTATAATTTTGCAGATTTTTGCACTACTTACTGCGGCCTGTAGGAATTGGACTGATAAAGGTAGAAAATAATTTGATTAATTTTCTTTCCTTATTTTAAAAATTAAACTTTGTGTCCTTGTTGGTTCAAATACAGGCTGATGTATTTTCTTCTTTCATTGTACCAACTCCCTGATGACAATGCTGGGAAACAATTAAATTTCTTTTATCCTTTTCATTTTGGGTTCTGCAAACGGACTCTTTGCACAGGTGTTTTCGTGGTTTTCTCCTTGTGCAACGTGTATACGAGCCAGTTTCGCTTAAAAGTCCTCCATGAAAGCATCCCTTCCCTTAGGCAGGTAACCCTCGAGATTTTAGCCGCCCAACCGGTATGGAAGTTAGCGTCGCTGATTACCGTACCGAAGGGCCCGGGTTCGAATCCCGGAGAAGGCGTGGAAGTTTGTAAATGTATACTGTCCGTGAGGCATGGGAGCACTCTAAATAGCGGTTAGCTGAAGGTTCTCTCGAGCGGTTGATGGTAGAAGAGGGGTGGGAGACCCTCGGACCCGTTACTCTCCAGAGTGCTTTCCATCAAAATTTGGGGGGGGGGGGGAAACTCATCTAAATCACTCTGTCACTTGTAATGTGCTCAAGGCTGTTGCCAACGACAGCCGTAAACTTGCGCTGCTTGCTACGAAGATTTTCGTAGGGCTTGGGCTGACTTTAGGTCAGATAAGTGAGCATTAGCAACAACAGCAACATTTTTGGTTTGGACATTTTTTGTGGCTATCATGCAGTTTGGCCATTATGTTTTTGTTTTATGCATATGTTTCTTTCTGAATTGAATGTGGGATGGATTTTAAACATACTTTTAATTTATTTTGTATTCCAAGTTCACAAAAATCCTTGCCCGGTTCGCAACCGTTGGTCGCAGGCATACACCTCCACATACAAAAATTTTTTAAATGACATGAAGATTCATGTTCCTGTGTTATTAATTTTTTTTAAACTTTTTTTTTGTTGTTGTTGTTGTTGTATAAAATGCGAAATCTAACTTTTTAAACATTCCTCCAGTTCTTATAGTTAGGAAAATGATATACTCTTTATGAAAATTAAACACAGAAAGTTTGACTCCCGTTAAGACAAAAATTGAACAAGATATTTGATTTCAAAATTTGCCAATTCTGATGTCATTTGCAATTTGTGCTGGATCCGGTTAATAAATGAATTAGAATAATTCGAGGCTGAAGTCCAAAAATACATCATAAATGTTCTTGTGAACTTTTGTCAGGTAATCGTACAAAAATTTCATTAAACTACAAATATTCTTCATTTTTAAATAATATAAATAATATTACGAGTTGGCTGTGTGTCGATACTGAAGCCTGTCAATGTTTTGTAGAATAGTTCGAGTTCTATATGATTCTGTGAATAAGAGTTCCATTTTCTAAAATGATATATATTTATCAATATTTTTCAAAATAATCTGCATAGAACTGCTCGTCCCTTAATCTCTTAAACATCAGAAACTTTTTTCTAAATGATATTTTATTTTTAGTTACGCACAAATGCAAACCTTTCGCTGTTCAATTTGTGTACGGCCCCTGAATATGACTTACGATTTTAATGTCAAATATGTCCATCAGTTATTTGTATTATAGGTATAAAATTTCTTGTGTTTTATTTTTTATAACAAGTACGAAATTTTCTGAAGTATAGAGATCGGAGGAACGTGTAAAAGGTTAGCTCTCGTAATTTTTAAAAAAACTGATTTCTCTAAATTCAAAAAGCGTCCAAACGTGAATCTTCACGTCATTTGAAGCATTTTTTGTCCTCGGTTATGAAAATAAAGGCTGGGTAAAGAAATTATTAACATTTTTAGCATATATATGTTAAAGATTAAGATTTTTCTTACTTTTCCTAGACGACATTAATAAATTGATCAAATTATTGGTATTGCAAATATATGCATTTATATATATATTATTGAAAAAGTTGACAAATTTTCTATTTGTTGTTGAGAGAAATATATATATGTGTGTGTGCATTTATTTACATACACACATACGCACACACGCATCTAAAACTATAATATACAATCTAATGTAATATAATAATTCTTACGCATATATGTAGCTTGCTTTCTCATCTTTGCTTTCACTTTATAATATTCAGCAGCAAATGATAAGTATTGCAATAAAACGTTTACCGATAATATTAAAATACAATAAAATAAACCTGTGATTTCCAGTAATTTAGTAAAATATGATACTTAGTAAGTACTAATTTCTTTCTGACATCTTAGTAATTTACCTACTGGAGAATAGCAAATAATTAATCAGAAAATTTGTAAATCCAGGTAAATTTGTAAACTTATATATTTGAAATAAAGCAAAGAATATTTCGAAAATTCATTAACATATAGTTAGTTTATTCATAACTACCTCTTAAGGAACTGTAGAGATTTCTTGACGAAAACTGTGGTTCCTGGGAACACCGACTGTGAAATGCTGGTTTAGAAAAATGCATAGGTGTTTATTCAATGTTAAATGCACGTGCTCTTGTATTTTCACTTTTCCAGCATAGCTTCTTAAAATTTGTTACGCGCTGCTTTGCATGGGGACATAAAACAATTTTAATTATAATTCTACTAAAAATATCTAACTGAAGGCAAAATTCGTAACAATATTTTTATCATTATTAGCAGAGTCGGAAGACTATTTAGAGGCCTTACGCACTTAAAAGATTTTGATGTCCCTACATAAATTTAAGCATGTTTTTTTCCCCATTCCTTCTCTTTTGATCTTGGTTTAACTGCACCATGTATTGCATGGTAAAGTCGGCAACGGAAAATTTTTGTGTGCCCTTTTTATCTTGATGCCCTAAGCACGTGCTTAATTTAGCTTAATGTTGAATCCAGCTTTAATTATGAGTTATAATAGCTACTGATTAATGCAATATAATAAATATGCATGTTCGCGCAACTATTCCTTCTCGTTTTTGTCTTAATTTTATAATATTGCCCACGGTTCTAACTACTTCTAACTACTAGAAGCAATGAAGCCTTAAAAAAAATTCCGCGACTCTCCAAGGAATAGCAAAAACATTAAAGAGTTCATACTTACGATTATTGGGTTATTGCAAAGCTCACAGCAACTATCTGCCTAAACGAAGGGATGGCTGCTTGGAGAACTTTTTAGAGGAAACTGGCTAGTATTTATGTTGCACATGGAGAAATGCACGAAAAACTCTTACGCAAGAAGTCCGTTCGCAGTTATTTGAAAGCAGGTTGAAATAAGCGTTTTTACCTCTCGGCCGCTGGTGACTTCTCGTACATTTGAAACCTATTAGTATTTCTAATTATATGAATCAGTACTATGTAACATTTAAACAATTTTCCATATGGCAGTTGAACGCAATATCTAGAAATTTTGGTCAAGAATTCGCATCCATTTTTTGTGTTTTTCTTTCTCTTTTTTTTTTTAAGTAGTTTTTGATCCTGAAGAGCGCTGATGCTTGCCTTTCTTTAAGATGAGCTATCGTTGCTTGTTATTCACAAGTTAAACATGAGGGTATCTGCCAACGGCAGAATGGATAAAACTGCTGATGAGTATTTCGACACGGGTTTGAATCCCAGCGAACGAGCTGCTACATGGGCGTTTTCATGGCTTCTGCCAAATGTAATGCGAATAAAAGTCAATTTCCCTTCGAAAGCTCTCCATGAAGACATTTCTTGCCTTAAGCAGATAATCCTAGAGCGCTTTGCCGTCATTAAATAATCCAATCTAAGCATGAGAGATAAAATTAACCATAAGCTCTCTTCAAGAGAGGAAAAAACTTCAGTTTTATCCATTGAGTAGCTTTTAGAAAAAAATATTTATAAAACATGGAAATTTTTAATAAAAATTTGAAAAAAAAATGTAGCAAATTTACCTGAATGTTTTAATTTTTTTAAAAACCAGCTTGGCTGAAAATACACTTTTAGACAATTTTTTTTTAAAAAAAAAAAAAGAAAAAAAAAAGACGCACCACGACGCACCAAGAAGATATAAAGCAAATTGTACACAAATACATACAGATTTCGACGGAAAATGCAAAATTTTACATTTTGGCTGCCAATGAATGAACGGTTGTCGCTACAGCGCATCTGATCTGCGGAACTGGCAGAATATTTAAGAGGAGAAATTACGATTCCAGGTCCTAAATTCTTCACGAATTTCATTTATCGGCGAATAGCTCGACATTTGAGCAGGATCGATGCCACTATTTGACGATGTTGGCAGGAATGGGTGAACCATGGCCGAACACAGCGTCAAGAAGGAAGCGGTAGGCCTAGAGAAACGACAGAACGTGAAGACCCAGCAATCGTCAGAGCGGCACTCACAGCCCCAGAAGCATCATTATCATCGATTGCACATGCAACTAGTGCTTCAGTGACCGCAAGGACCATTAATAGCCAGCTCACAGAAAGGGGGCTTAGGTCACGGCGCCCCTTGCGCCGACTACCATTGACCTCTATACAACGTCAAGCCCGTTTACAGTGGTATCGGGCTCATTCGCACTGGAATGTCACTGGCTGGAGTAGAATAGTCTTCAGTTATGAGTCCCGCTTTGAACTGAGCCCCGATGACCAGTGAAGGCGACTCTGGAGACGCCCCGGATAGCGGTGTGTAACCAACCTGACTGTCTTCCGGCAGACAGGCGACAAACAGGAGTGATGGTCTGGGGTGCCATTTCATTCCATAGTAGGACTCCTTCGGTTGTCATCCGTCGCAACCTTACAACGCAGCAGTACGTCGACGAAGTTCTAAGGCCCGTTGTGTTGCCCTTTATGTCACTCTTCAGTGATGAGTCCCGCTTTGAACTGAGCCCCGATGACTAACGAAGGCGAGTCTGGAGACGCCTCTGACAGCGGTGTGATACCAACCTGATTGTCTTCCGGCAGACAGGCCAAGAACCAGGAGTGATGGTCTGGGGTGCCATTTCATTTCATAGTAGGACCCCATGGTTGTCATCAGTCGCAACCTTACAGCACAGCCGTACGTCGACGAAGTTCTAAGGCCCGTTGTGTTGCCCTTCATGTCACGCCACCATGGGCTTACATTTTAGCAAGATAATGCCCACCTTCACACTGCACATGCTTCTACTTCTTACCGAACATTACCTTGCCCAGCAAGGTCGCCGGATCTATCTCCTATTGAGCACGTTTGGAGCATTATGGATACATTTCAGCAAGATAATGCCCGCCTCTACACTGCACATGTTTCTACTGCTTGCCTTAGTGCTTGCCAAACATTACCTTGCCCAGCAAGGTCGCCGGATCTCTCTCCTATTGAACACTTTGGAGCATTATGAGCAGGGCCCTTCAATCAGCTCGGGATGTTGACGATCTAACGCGCCAGTTGGACAGAATTTGGCACGATATCACTCAGGAGGACATCCGCAACCTCTATCAATCGATGCCAAGCATAAGGCTTGCATAAGGGCCAGAGGTATATCAATCGATGCCAAGCCGAATAACTGCTTGCATAAGGGCCAGAGGTGAATAAACGCGTTACTGACTTCTTCACTTTGTGGTTTTCACTTTTTGAAGCTCTATCACTTCAATAAATCATCCAATTTTTCTCAAACTATAATCATTTGTTTTTTTGTACATGTACATCACTTCTACTGATTTTCGTCCCATTCGGATAACTCCTTCTTGGTGCGTCATTTTTTTTGTCTAAGAGTTTATATGCAGTTGTTTTTAAAGATGGGAAAATAACGGTTTATTTATTTTTAAAATACAAGCAAATTAAGTATATCAAAACACACTTCGAGTTTGACTTCAAAGCCTGCATGATAATGCACTGCTGAGTGTTACACATGCTATGCGTTTATAAGCAGAATAGCATGGTAAACCTCCGTGTTGGCATGGTGGTAGGGGAGTCGGGTGCCATAGCCTTGGGCTTGGATTCGATTCCCAGAGAAAATATAAGTATACAGTGTCTTTGCGGCATGACAAATACTATACTATAGAAAATGACAAAATACTATAAAACCCAAAGTCCTCTCGAAAGATTGGTTTAAAGGGAAGAGATCGAGTCCTTCAGATCCCTCCGTCAAGGAATTCTTCAAATTTGGTATACAACTATGCAAATTCATACAGTCAACTATAAAGTGCCGATTGCTTGAGCCAACGGCAGGCGCAACCATTGCCTCTAGTCCACGATAAAATTCGTGACTTAATCTGATGTTGCTGTTAGACGGGTGAGATAAGGTAACACAAACAAAATACCAAAATACCGTGTTGTCTGCATGAGCAATATTTCAAAACTATTTGTTCTCAAAGTGTATCCGAGCGAACAGTTATGTGCAGCTCATAAACCAGCAAAATTTCCTTTGAATTGAACCTTTCATACCAGGAAAGCCTCTTTTAAACCAAAGGACCTAATTATGCCTCTAGATATTATAATACAGGGTGGCCTAAGATAGCTGGACCACGTGAACTCTAATGCGATATTATACAAGTATACGAAAGACAAGTACTTACTGAATTCCTTTACTTCTACTAAGTGGACTACTTAGTCTACTTATAGTGAATTTCTCCATCTCTGCAGATAGTGCTAGAAATGTTGAGCGTCAGTGTCCAAGAACATTTTAGTCGGAGGAATCACATTATGTGCAACTTGCTGTAACTCATCCCGTTGGATACTGGTAACGGCGTTGCGTATATTCTGTTACAGTGCGTCAAGAGTTCACGAACTGATCTGAGAAATCTCTCCCTTTAGGTGGACCTGCTATAAAAATCTCAACAAGGTGACCGGGATGGCCATAGATGTTTCAAGACAGTCCTGTCAAATGTGAAAACTCGAGTGCACTGCTGCATGTGTGTGCTGTCCTGCTGCCGAATACGCCAACTCTTTTCGATTTCTCAAGGTAATGTCCGCTTCGGTTTATTTTGGGCGACAGTGTACTTTTACTATAATTTTATTGTTTTAAATTTTTGAAGGATCAGATGATGTTAAAGATTACATATTCTCATAAAAAGGAGTTCACTATCCAGAGTTTTACTTCAGACTTCAGAGTTCACTATTATGGAATTTAAAGTAGGATTCTGTCGCTGTTTTTCAGTAACATATAGTTATGCACGAAGTTCCTGAGTAAACAACTAATGAATATGTTGGAATATAGAAATGTATATTGCTTAATCTTAGTTCCATAGGCTTATATTTGCCTAAATTTGAGAGTCTCGTTTTGTTTCTAACATTTGGATGAGGGTATTTAGCAATAAGACTATTATTCATGAGTTTTAGCGTACATGTGTATTCACAGAGTATAACTGAAAAAAAATGAGATCGAAGTTCTTAAGTATTTTTCTGTCGACATTTCAATAAACAAATACTGCTACCAAATAAGAATGACCAATGAATAAGTCTGACATCACTAAAAGGTGTACACTTTGGTTTTATGTAGTCCCGAATAATTCTCGAAAAGCAAGCGTGGAAGTATTCCACCAGTTCGTTTTTGACCTACAACTGTTTCAGATTTTTGGAAGGCCCAGAAAACTAATGAATTACGAAGATACAGGATTTCAAAATTTTTAAAATTAAAAACTGATATAATTTTTTGTATCCCGATTGTATCGTGCATATTCAGAATACTGAAAGGTTTTTATGGTTCGACAAAAGGCGCAACAAAAAACAAAGCGGGAGCGCGCTTCACCTCTTCAATAACGCATTTAAGCAAATTTATGTGACGCAGAGTTCACAAATAAAATGGCTATTCTGTGAAATAACATCCAAGTAATTTCATGCAAATGCATTTTATTCAGCAGAATAATAACCTTCATAATCAATTACACGTTCCCAACGAGATACAAACTTATAAATCCAGCATTTGTAAAAGTTATTGTCACTAGAGCCAAAAAGTTGTCCTATGGCCTGCATGATATCATCTCGGTTTTCGGAAATATTTCTCATCCTAACAGGGTTGCGAACATTTGCCTTTCGAATCTAACTTTCTGCTCCAGCGGCACGAACATTTTTGAATGCCTGATAAATAGCGAGTTATCTATTCTCTAAAATTCTGCCAAAATGACTGGCTCCAGTTACGTTTTCGACGACAGCCAACTATCACGCTCGACGAGAAAATATACGAGTACCGAAAAAAGTATCGGTATTCTTTGGAGCAGCGATAGCAAGTGTTTACGGATATCTGAAAAAGAGAAATTATACAAAACAAGCAAGAACCATAGACGCCCTGACAATAAATATCAAGGAAGCATATCAGGAAGCTACAGCAGATGTCATGGGAAATCAAATAACCAACATGTTCCAAAATATGGTGCGCCAGGTTCAACATTACCTGGAAGTTAATGATATTTCCAACATGTTTTGTTATGCCATCACATGTCTCACAAAGTAAGTTAAACTTGCTCCTAATTTAGTTGCAATACCTTCCTTAATATTAAACTTAAAAGCGAAATTCCTCGTTCGGTAGCTAAAGAATACACTGTATCTTTTGCCAACAGATCTGGAATATGTAATTAAGTACCATATTCTCTAACTGTGACCGATAAATAGAGATTCGAAAAAAATAAATGATATGTAACTAAAAAATTGGAAATAAAAGTGTTTTTTTTTCTTCATTAGTGCATCGTAGGTTATAAGTATTTATACCAGTATCAAAAAGAATATCGCAGACTCATGCTTTTTCGTTTCCATCATTTAAGTCTCATTCTTAACCTTTATGTGTACTCGTTCTTGTCATTTAAGTATCCTAAATAAAAAAAAAATGTTTCCTGATCCTTTATATGTTAGCGTAACTGAACTGGACGAATATAGCAGTATTAAACATGCATTTTATTTCTAATTAAAGGAATAGTTTTGTTTATCTTCAAATAGTGTCACGAGATATAACCATGTTAAAGAAATAAGTCGTCAATGTTGATTCGAAATTAATCTAAACTGATTAAAAAGTAAGTGCAAAAAGTATCTCTTGGAGGACTTCGTTACAATGTTCCCTCTATTTTTTTAAGTTAGTTTCTCAGGGATAGCTGAGCAGTGTGTTATTTAAATCATCATGATGTTTCGCATAATGATGTCCTACAATCGATTGCGTGTTGCGGAAATCACTAGTTTAGCAAATTCAGTGCGCTGTCGCAAATCGCGCGGCTTAAAAAGAAGTTTGTTTCGTTAGTGTTAAAAAATTTGTTTCAATTTTACACTGTGATGCATCCTTCATAATAAAATTTTCATTCGTGGCTACTTCAGACTCAGCTGCTCTCTTTGTTCAACAATAAATAGTTCCGATGAGATTCTTCTCAGCAGCTGCCTATGCATGTAGGTATTGTTGGTAGGCCGCAAAGATTATTTTTATAACAGCGTTGACGGTCAATTAGAACATCTTTCAGATGCACAATGGAAATCCTTCTTAAAAGCCAGCGATATTACATGAGCGATTTCCTAAATGAAATAAAATATGTTCAACATGTTGCTCTTATCAATTAATGCCGTTACAGATACCAGTAGTTCGCTGTCAAAAGATACCTATTACCCGAAGAACTGTGATATTTTTTACCAGATCTGGTTCTAGGCAAAATAAGGTTCTTTGCGAAAAGTGAGGCCTCTCGCTTCGCCGTAGGGCTCAGCAGCTGGAAATTTATACTAAGCGCTGATCGTAAATATTTAGAAAAAGAAGAAAAAAACTTTCGTGCTAAATATTTCAGCTTTCTCTCTTTAATTTTCTGTCAGCATCGAAACAGTTCCATTAAAAAAAAATCACAGCTCTCCCTTCGGTAGGATGTTGGACTTAGCTACTGCTAAACTCTTTATTTATTTATGCATTAAATAATGTCAAAACTTTCTTAGGGTTCTTGGAATTCTTTAACTGGCTTTAAATACACTGCCTCTAATGATTCGAGAAACTATGATGATGCATTTATTTACAGAAAGTACAAGAACTTGATTTTGATTTTATTCTTTTTTTTTTTAGACTTAAAGCTATTTATTTCTTCGTTAATAGCTATAATTTTATGGAAATATAAACTCGATAGTTTATTTTCAGTAAATAACTATTGCCATATTTCTATGGAAAACTTCGTTAAAAAGCATCTTTATAGAATTAGATTTCTGACAACTTTATTTGATCATTCCGAGTATCAATGATGACAATTTTTTAATTAGATTAATTAATAGAATTAGATTTCTGACAACTTTATTTGATCATTCCGAGTATCGATGATGACAATTTTTTAATCTATTAATGGCTTTTTTATTATTATTATTATTTCTTCATTTCTAGTGATCCCACTTTGTTTTCAATCACATAATTTTATTCTGCACTTTATATTAATATATATATAGATGAAATAGGTCATCTGTAACTTTAAAAATCCCTATTTTTAAAGTCATATTTTCGTTAATTCAACATAAGAATATTCAATTACTCTTCGAAAGCTTCCTTCAGTATCTGTAACATATTTTACGTAGCTTACATGTAAGATCATTTCTATCAAAGAAAAAGAAAAAGAATTTTTTAAAATCTTAATGCACTATGGATCAAGAAATTTTTTACACGAAAGTATTACCTGAGGTGCTGCCCCCCCCTTCCGATGGATACCAAAAAGATAAAGGAAGTGTTACTGATCCAAGGGGCAATAAGGAGAGACGCTGAGAAGTAGCTGGACGATAAGATAGAGCTTGGAAAATTTGGTTGTCTAAACATTTTTTAAACAAACGTTTAAACATTCACTTAATTATACAAGTATTATTCACGCATTTTTCTAAAAATCACATCAAACCTGTGAGTTGACCCTTTACTCACATTGATCCATGTTGTACGTAGGTTCATTTTTCTTAATCCGTACAAGTGATCAGTCCAAAATTCTAAAAATGTAACCATGAATCCGTACTTACAGTGACATGTAATGCATACAAGCGACGTGTTTTTTCGATTATCGGTTCGTAGCTGTACATGCCGTAGCAGGCGTATGTGCATATTTTATAATTCAAAAATACGAAAATGTAAAATTTTACCCTCTGCATCTTAAATCTGTAAATGCTTTTCATCTGAAATGAATAAATTTTCTATATGCGACCCACCAGCGGTCGAGGAGAAAAGTCGCTGAACACTGGTGGTTCGATCCGAGTTTCTAATCTCGGCGTACGGGCTGGCTGCAATGGCGTTTTCGTGGTTTTCCCCATGTATAACGTGTATACGAGAAAGTTTCCTTTAGGAAGCCCCGTATAAAGGCATCCCTACCCTTAGGCAGATAGCACTCAAGTACTTTGCTGTAATTAAATAAATAACCAAACTCTTTTCTATATGCTTCCTATTTTACACCTATGGCATTGCTTAGTATCTAAAATTAGAAGGGCTCTATGGAAGCGCGTCACGAAAGCTGAATAAAATGAATAAAAGAACAAATAATTAAAATTAAATGCAAAGATATAAATAAAAAATTAATAAACTAAGGATTAATAATTAAATAATAAATTAAGATATCCAAACTCATTTTATTTCTCTATCCATCTCGAATTACAGTATCACTCAAAAACATAGGAGTACCAGAAATGGATTCCAATGGGTTCCCGCTGAACCCGGCCTTGAATGATACTTTGCTTAGGAAATCTGGCAGCTAATTCGTTGAATTATTGGTCAGATCTCAGAGAAAATATCAACACTTGTAGCTGCCCTATACCCTTGATGCAAAGAGGGGACGTAAATCCATCGAGCCAAAGATTCTGTTGAAAGGCTACTGCTAGGAAAAGAAAGGCACCAGACCATCGGATACCATTCCTAGGATGTTTTCGGTTAAAATTTTTGTGTAGCGAGACAGAGCTATTCGATCTTAACTGGATCCAAAAGCCCTGGAGCCAAGACCCACTTTCGACTCCATCCATTACCATTCCCGATGATTTTGAGAGCATGGAAATAACGTTCAACATTACTGCTAAGAATGGGGAAAGGAAATGTTACGAAGGAAAACATGAAGAAGGGAAAATGCATTTGCAAAACTCGGTGTTATTTTGAGAAACCTACATTGTAAACTTCAGTTTACAAGCTTGTCAATTGATAAATTAAATATGAAAAACCAGGCAAGGACGAGCTTCGTTAGGAGATGAGTCCCATTGGAGACATTTTAAAGATAACTGACTTGTATTTAGTGAACGCATAAGAAAAATTACTTAAACCCAATGCGACTAGTTCGCTAACAGAGAAAATAACCCAGGGCAAACTCAGAGCCTGCACCAGAACCAGAACAATTGGTGCGGCTGCACAGGCGAAAAAAGTTTTAGAATTTAGGTGTTAAGGAAGTCACGGCAAGGCAAAATTCAAGAGTAGCAGAAGTTGCACCAGGCGGCAAAAAAAGCCCATTTTGCTGGTCCTAGCCGA
Source organism: Stegodyphus mimosarum (assembly GCA_000611955.2). Lineage (NCBI taxonomy): Eukaryota > Metazoa > Arthropoda > Arachnida > Araneae > Eresidae > Stegodyphus > Stegodyphus mimosarum. The sequence goes on along the minus strand of KK120609.1, from coordinate 266,931 downwards.
ACCGCAAGAGTTTTGCGGTCTTAGCAAACCACGGTCTTGGTTAGAGTTGTTCACAAGATGAATTGCCTGTCATAATTATATTTATATTGTCTTAAACAATGAAATATACTGTAGATTTTATACGTGGTACTGAAACTAACATCAAAAGCGAAAAGATTTCATTATAAATATATGTACATTTTTCACGATTATAAACTATAAAATAGAATGGGTACCTCAATATATTTTACTCATTCATGACATAAATTAAATTTTACTCGTAGATTTCGTTTCTCCTGCAAGTTCTCAAAATATAGCCAATGTTAAAAATTCCGCAGATATATGCTTATGATTAAAAAGTTGCAATTCTATGCAGAAATCCATCAAATTAAAAAAGAAATTTATTCCAATTATTATGTTACTAATGGTAATACTAATCAATTTCAGACCAATTTAATTATATTACTTTCGTAAAATTAGTATTTTTTTAAACCTCCGCGAGTAGCAGTAGTATTTTCTTTATGTCGTGGCACCCAATCAAAGAGGCGTTGGATATATTCCGGAGGCTGGCTGCTTGGATCCGAGTCTACAGTCCGTTGGTACTGACTGCTGGAGGAGCATAACTAGACAACCACCAGTGCCCATATCCCACACATATTCAGTTAGTGAACATGTCTGGTCAATGGGTAAGCCAGGGATACTTTTCTGGAGATATCGGACGAGCTTCGAAGACGATCTCGACATTCCGAGCAACAGGTAGTCCATTGTCATCTTGCTCATATCTTCGTGTCGCTAGGAATTTAGGAAAACTATGATCTCAGCCCTGTACCGCTTCCTTGCAGCCGTTAGGCAATTTATAATTGGCGATTCTCTTTCGTCCATTTTTAAAAATTGCAGGCTAAAAGATGACACCCAGCTCATAAACATCAGCATTTAATGCGTATGCGAACATCATTGTAACTTTTATTGTAACTCTGTAAAAGAATTTTCCAGACATAAATGCTTATATTCAGTCTTTAGAGTTGCAGATGGCGTCGTGTCGACTACTATGTATGTCGTGTCGACTACTATGTATGGCACTGTATGTGCCATACATATAGTAGTGCTCCAGCTGTACTAAACTCAGAAAAATGCATCAAGATTCATCAATATCTTGCAAATGAAATGTTTTGTCATCCCATCGTATCGTCACATTTTTGTTCCACTGCCAAATTTATTCGGTTCTTTTCACTCCACTGATTCCACACTAATATCACTGTATTGATATACCAAGAGCAAAGTCCAACAACAAAGTCAGAGTACTGTAAGAACGTTAAAACTTTCTGTATAGAAAACGTTGATGACGTGTTATAATTATTTCCATAGGACAGTTTCCGACTTTTTGTGGCTCTTGAGTAGTCAGTTATTTCGTTCGTAGACAGCAATCTTTATGTGCCTTCCACAACCTTTAAGAGGATGCTTCCAAGCCCCGTATTCCTTGGTATTCCTAACGATTTGCATATCCGACTTGCTTCCCGTATTCCGTAAGTTTTGTTACATTGTGCTGATTTCTTCATGATGCTGCAACTTTCATAAACATAAGAAAATTTGGCGAGAAAAAAGTCGTGAATAAGTTACACAGCACAATTCAAACTCACATTGTTAATGGGTTAGCTGTACACATAAGTATATAATAAACGAACTGCTTTCTAACATTTAATTATGATGAATTTTATGTAAAATACAGCTTATTTAATGGAAAATAAAATAATAATAATGCTCTCTAAAATTAAGAGATATAGTTTCTAGATACTTGAAACATGTTAACAAGAATTAACGATAAAATTAACGATAAAATTTGTTTACAATAAAATTTCTGAAAATCGAGTAAGTTTCTCAAAACTCTATTAGGACACAAAATCCAGAATTTTCAATAAATGCCTCTCTTATCTCTCTTTCTATAAAGCCCTTTCTTATGGCTTCACCTAATGACGATATATGGTGATAATTCGAGAAACATTAAGAAATCCTTTTACAAGAATTCATATTTATATGTATTTGATGTTACAAGGACTAGTAAGAGATATACTATAAAAGGAGGAAAATGGAGATAAGTATCCAAAAATGCAACCAAACTATACAAATTAAAGATTTTTTGAAGGAATATTATGAAAAATGGCTAGTTGTTTTAAAGAACCAAATGAACCCTATAACTGGAAATGTAAATAACTCAGTTTAGTTCCTAGAGCATTTAAAATTGCAACATTATTGCAACATATTGCTATCTGAATTTACACTACAGGCTTTGTAACTCCTGCTTGCGTTTTGCTGAAGGAATGAATCTCTAAATTTATGAATTTTACTATTTTGATAAAATTTTGGACTTTTGGTTTTTGGTTGCTTTTTGAAGAAATATTGCATTCTTCCTATTTTTACTGTTGTTTTTCTAATAGCATTTCAATCTAATCATTAGGCATTAACGGAATTACGTCAATTCTTACTATTTCCTTACTTTACGTTGTGTTATTATTTTAGGCATATTTATTTAATGATACTTCACGATATTTTGAAGTAATAAGAATTGATTTTTAAAGAGTTTTATACTTGAAAATAGAAGTGTCATGATACAGAAAAGAGGTATTTGGTAATTTTCAATTAGTTATATGCTGAATTTCTGAGCTATTCCTAAAGCTCTCATTTTATTAAAACAGGCTTACCTAAGAAATTTCGAGTTGAGGATTATCAAGAAAATGAGTAACCGCTTTTTTTAATCCCTTCATGATGAACTGAAATATCTCTTCAAAAATTAGACTTTAGAACAATAATAATAAAAAAACAGAATAAGTGTTTTTAGGTATTGTAGTTTAAGTACTAAGTCTCCGCCTCAAGAGCATGCTGTATGAGAAATAACTCTGGATCAAAGACAGTCTAATATACAAAGTCTAATATAACTTAAAAAAGAATTAATATGTACATATGTTATTTCACAATGGACGAAATAACTTGAAACGAAGTTGATGTCAATGTCCATGGAAAAAGGCCACAAATAACCAACATAACCAGTTTAAGCATAATATTTATTCCTTCTTCATACTCGCTTTCTTGTCAAAGCTCAGCATTCCAATAAGCTCAGATGAAATATTTAACACTATACATTCATTTCCATATTCAACGCTTTCGACAATAAACCAGAAATACACCTGAAATTTCACCTTCTTAGACGTTAAGCCAAAAATGAAGTGGTTTTAAAACTTGTTCAAATAACATTTCACCGTCCGGTGGGTGCTTCAAACAAGTATTCTTTAAAGTTACATCTGTTAAACCCAAGCGACAAGCCATAACTCAAATACCATGCGATAAAAAGTAAGTTAAAGGAAAAAGAAAAAGGAAAAGACGAAATATGTGACGCGTGAAGGTCTTGGAAAACACCGTGTATAAATTCGAAAGAATCGTCTGCTGAGGATTAATGAGGTAATTACTTTTTGGAACGTTGAAGGTGTCGAAAGAATAGTCGAGTCGATAGAATCGTATTAGTGATATTATGTAAAAAAGCATGGGAAACTAAAATTCAGTGATGCATAAAACTTCGTTCTACAAAACTCAGCTTTTCGAGAAAAGAAAAGAATAAGTGAGGCTTGAAAAAAATTCTCAGCAACAGAACAATAGATATAGAAACTCTGTAAGTGTGAGGAATTTCATAGTTTTTATTGCAGATTAGATACCTTTGTTTTTCATCCAACACCACGCACTTTTTTTAACTAAACTAAACAATTCTCAGACGTAGGTGGGGAAACTTTAGTAATGGAAAATTGTTTTCACACAGCTCCCTCCACGCTTTGCCCAAGCTAAGCGTGAGTTGTGAACGATCGTAACCCGTTTAATAATTGACACCTTTAGATAAGGTTAATGGAAGCGTTCAACGTGCGCGTTTGTGTAAAACTGCAGAGTACACGTGTCATAAAGCTGTTTCTTTTCCCAGTGAAATTAAAATCAGAAGGCAATAATCTTTACTAAAATTCGGGATTAGAATTCAAGCTCATAATGTTTACAGATTTTATTACGATTAAAATTCAAGCACGATATAAATGACCAAGAAAGTTATTGTTATTTTAAGGCACTATATGAGGATGATTTCGTTAAAAATGCTATAAAAATAAGACCAACTCATTTGATAATGCAAATTGATTGAATATCTCATTTGATATCAAATAAAAATAACTCATTTGATATACAGATAGTGTTTATACATTTTTAGAACGAATTCGATAAAGAATAAAAAACAGCAACTATTTTGGAATAAAAAATTCTGGCAACAGCTTATTATTTGAAATGAGAAATATCGTCTACTCCTTTTAAATTTAGCTTTCTTTCAAAATGTCGCAAGCTGGGGGCTGAAAAATATATTTTGGGCTTTCCGAAGTTCTGAAATGCATGGTATTAAAATGCAAAATAAGCACCACTATTAATCAGAAAGAGAAAAACTGTCGGTCGTTGCTTCTACATTGAAAGGAGGCTCTAAGAAAATACCCGAAAAAGATACGTATTGTTTCTAATGTTTCAAAAGTTATATCAATTGTGACAAGAGAAAAATCACCGACGCAGAAATCTAATGCAAAGTCTTTAAACACTTCTGTAGCAACAACAAATAAAATAATTAGCCAAAATTTGCAGTTTAAAAAGGCTAAAAAGCTATATAAGGTTCCCTAGCTTTTGCAGAGGCAAGTGGCTCAACGTAGAGCAATTTGTAGAACTCTGAAAACTGTTTAGCCGGATGTAAAATTGCGACCCTTAATGAAGCTTAGCTTTACCTAAATGACTGGGAAAAAGGAAAGGTCTATTTATTATCGAAAACGAAAGGAAAATGTTGTACAAACCTAGTTCCATCAAAGCCAAGAAGGTTTCAGCAAGGTGTTTATGACTGTCGCAGGATTCTCTTACAATAGGAAATTAAGTTAAAAGAGTGGGGAAAATGTTAAAATCAGCTCAACATACTATTAAGAGAATATTTTACGTCCCTTATATACAGAAGAAATTTCATTTCTTTATCACAGTGTCTTTCAAAGAGTGAAACTTCATCAAGACAAAATAACAAGTCATACTTCGAGAAGTAACATTGCATTCTTTGAAAGAATAAAGAGTGAAACACCTATTCGTATTCTCGTGAAGTCTCCTGACGTTTCACCTATTGGTTATTCTGTCTTTGGTCTCTTGAAAAGACCTCTTTTTAACTGGAAGTCTAACACTACTGATGAACTCTGGAAAGTAATGGAAGATGAAGGGAAATCAGTACCCCTGGAAATTTTAAGAAAAGCCCTTCTATCATGGAAATCACAATGCAGACTTATAGTTCAGAAAAAAAAGCTATCAGAACAACATTTAAAAGAGTATTTTTTTCATTTTAATCATTAATTAAACGGCCCCGAAATCGTTCTAAAAGTGTGTAAAGTCCTTCTGTACACATTCCATAACCTGTCAATCAAATAATATCTAGAAATTGAATAATTGAGACAAATAAATAAAGCAGCTTCATAAACTTCTTACCATATGAACATTACATAAAGATCGCTTGATACGCATTAAAATTATGTGCAATATATATTACATCAATGAAAAGAATTAATGTAACATTTTTATCATTTATGAAAGGATTAATCATACAAGAATATACCGCAAATCATTAATGTTTGATAACCAGTTTTTGAAGGGGGAGGGGCGGGACTAAATTCATGTCAATGAATTTTCGTTTGCATTATTATAGTCTTAGAAAGTTTTAACTAAATAAACTGATAAGACATTTTAAAGCAATAAATCCTTTCAGCCGAAAATACAGATTGCACCGTAAAGTTGAAGATAAAAAATTTCATAAAAGGCATTTTACAAACAACTCCACTAGCTTAATGCTTAACGAAGTAAAAGTAAGGCTTTTATTGCTTCTACTTCGTAACAAATTGTGATGGTTGAATTAATTTGAACCTAACTTGAAATAAATTTATCAAGCTTTTAATGCAATATTGTTTCTCTCTAATGTATAAACTCGGAATAAAATTAGAATGTGCTTCAGTTCTGCGTGATACTGTTGTTATTTCATGTTTATATTACTAATATAAACATGAAATAACAACAGCGCTATATTCATGTTTATATTAGTATTGAAAAAATAAATTCTTTATAAATTTGAATGCAATTTGGTATAGAAACTTTTCATGCCATGAGAAATGAGAATATATGCATATATAAGGTATTTCTCCCGCTTTCTTCGCATGCGTTCGTGGGGTAGTGGTCAGCACGCTCGACGCGTAACCGAGAGGTCCGTGGTTCGATTCCCGGCGAAGGCGTTGCTCATTTTTTCATATCTTCTACTTCGAAATAACCTAATGTCACTACACACACACACACACACACACACACACACACATATATATATATATATGATAATTTAGGAGATGTGCACAGGAATGACGAAGCTTGGCAATCAGGCCATACCACAGTCCGGGTGTTGTCGTTGCAGAGTAGAAGGCAACAGAAAAATGACACAGAAGAATTCAATCTTAAAGCTCCATACCTTTATTGAATTCCAATGACGGATCATTTTCTTCTTAGAGAAAACTCTCCAGATTATATATCCAATAATGATTTAAATAAATGAGATTGAATTTAGACTTTTGAAGTCATAACTTATTCTAACAAAAGGAAGAGAATAGACAAAGCAACGGGGGTTCTTATAGCAGCGATGGCAGGAAGCAGTCTGACTAAAAAATGCGCGTACTTGGTGTTTATATCAGCGATTATATAACATGCCAGAGTGTTCTTGAAAGTACTGATCTAGGGGGAAGATTCTGAAATTGGGGAAAGTTAATTAGAGGTTACCTGTTCGCGTACAGCAAAGCCATCGTATTTTTTATATTTTGTATATATATTTCTTCGGTATAGAAGTTTGAAAAAAAGTTATCAAGAATTTAACACAGCAGCTCTTCCAGAAAGAGAAAGCTAGCAGGAAATGTTCCCAGTCCGAACAGTCATACATAACCAACAACGAGACCTCAAGCTATTTCCGAGGCTGTAGATAAATATTTGTGGTAATAAATTTCATTCTTCTACAAGAGAGGATTCAAGGAGGATAATAGGGTCAAAGGGGGGTATGACACGCTGCAGTGGAACTTCTTAATAGCATACACCAACCAATCCAGAGACCACACTATAATCCACAGACTTAGCTGACTGCTGCCTCTGAAGAATCTTCCAGGAAGTCCCGGATTAGCTAAGTTCTGCGTCGTTCCTTCAGCTGTGATCCAGTGTCATCTTGGAAAGATCTAACGTAAGATGCAACAATTTTATCCATACGGCGCTTTTCAGTAAAACTCTCTTCATTGTAGACGGGTAGTGGTGTCTGGCTATTCTACATTGTATCGCTCTACACTATGATGGTTGTTCTATCATAGTGGTAGCTTTAGATTGTATTTAAAGAATGACGGTTTGTCCAGGTCATAACATATGCAGAATCAGTTTGCACCCCATATTTCAACTTAACAGAGAATGGAAACGAAGGGTTATATCCAAAAATGATGTTTACGTCAAAATTTTTTTAAAGAGCTTTTCTGTGCAAAAGGAGTGTGTACGTCATCCATGGTACGTTAAGTCCTTTTTGTAGCTCTGTGCGCACATTTCGTCTTAAAGGTCTTTTTCTAGAGACAAAAACGAACTCAAGAAAGGCCTTTATGACTGCCACTTACCCCAGCATGAACTTAGTGCTAGCTCGCGGTCTTTGTGAGGTGTTGTTACTTTTGGATGAGATTGGCTTAATCATATTCTACTAGTTTTTTAAGATTGTCTATAAAGTATGCAAGCTAATTGGACCACTTCCGCTGGATACTGGCAGCTTCTGGTATGCAGATGGAGCTTCATCTTAATGTATCACCCAAAATGCCAAGAGAATTCATTTTATCGAAGGGTAATTTATTTAATAACGATCACTGGTCTGCACATGAAAACGACAGGTTGACAAAATACCGTTTTTTCGTAAATTGAGAGTTTCTGTTCCTTTCACATCAAATAAATGCGCAATGTGCATTCTCCATTCAAAACTTCAAGTGCCCTGCATTTTTTCAAGCAAATATTTTTAATTATTTCTAAAATATGTTTCTTACGTTATTTCTGTAATTCAAGAGACAATTAATATATTCCTACTTAGAGTTTGTCAATCTAGATCTGGAACGAGGTAAGTTTTTCTTTTATTCTGCACTTGAAAGTCGAAACTGCGCTACGTTAAAGCAGAACAAGCAAATGTGTACTAAATTTCGATAAACCAGAATTAGTGATACGCCGTTTGTCTCAAAATTGAGACTATTATAAATTAATTACCGAATATAGGATATTGTCTAAAAATCACTGTGGAAGAAATTAAAATCTAAAAAGAATTGTACACTGAAGAACCAGGATCTGATCTAACATACATAACTATGACTCACAAGTTAGAATGATATCATAATCATTGTCATTAATTATTAAATTCAGTATGTTCACTTTTTCATATTTACGAATTTCAGACAAAAAATTTTCCTTTAAAAATAAAGTGATAAAGGTCTTTTAATTTTTTTTCTTGGATTATATTCCTGTCATTGTCAATTGCAGAATTTTCCGTTCGTCTAAAAATGTACTAAAATAAAGGCTTTAAAATATGCCGTATATATTATGAAGGGAAGAAATTCGCTTTTATAAAAAAAAATTGTGTTAGCGTTATTGTCTGATTTAGAAAATGAATTCACAAGTGGAATCATATTACCCAAAAACATAAATTCGATTTCCTTCTTTTACAAATGAATTTCAAGACTTTTCTTTCATATTATTTTATTTTATTTTCTATGTTGACTCATACGAGTAGATGTAAGAATTAGACAATTTGAATTCGAGCTGAATTTCATCTATTGCCGAAGCCCAAACGAAACCCGTTTAACTACTTACGGATTGCTTTGATATTAATTATTTTTTCTATTCACTGATCTAGAACAAGATATTAGCTCAGATCCATGCAAGATAGTTTTATTTTGTTTAAAAAATTACGTTTTTTTTTCGGTGTTTACAGAGATATTCAAGATAGTTTCTTATTATTTTACTTTGAAAATGATATTGGTATCAGAAGGTTAAAAGTGTTTTAAAGTTTAGAAAATTTCTTTTAATTTATTTTTGAATGTTTATTTTTTATTCCCTTATTTAGAAGCACATGATTAGATAAATTCGTTGTCATATCTTATCAATATTTATATGATTGTTTCTTCTTAGACGGAGCGACTTTGAATTTAAGATTCAATGCATAGAAGGTAGATAAATGTGAAAGGTAAGAGAATTAATAGTGGAAGATATGT
>KK120609.1:212747-257565 GCA_000611955.2 Stegodyphus mimosarum | reverse complement strand
TCAGTTTGGGTCTGGTCTTAAATCCTTCAAAACGTTTTGATATCTAATAAATCTTAAAGAATGAAACCAACAAAGTTGTAAGGAATGAAATGTATCCTCCTACGTGCTGTTGTAGTGCAGCGATTAGCACAACCAACCAAAGCCGGGACAAGAGTGAGGCACTTGCACTTCACGCCAGGTGAATGAATAGAAGGAACGTTACATCAGCTGTGAAAATTTAAAAATTCATTCCTTAACCTATCAAGAAATATCAAAAGAATTTTGTGTTATAAGCAATTCGGCTGAATTAAGAGAAGCAATAACATTAATTTATTCTGAAATGTGCTGCGGTTTCCCAATACTCTACATACTATTTTCTTACATTAAAATTTATTGTTGGAATTTGAAGTTAGTTTACGCTTGCGGTAATGACCTGCCAAGATTAAACTTGCACCATACTGCTTAATATTAGTAATTCCCTATGACAATTTTTATTGTTCTTCCTTCGTCATAACAACCTTGCCGAAACCCACGACCTAAATGTGGATGGCCTACAGTTAATTACAGCAAACCTATCAAATAAAAGCCCACTGGAGTAGCATTCAGAGAACAAACATGATTAGAAATGAAAGATACCATATTATCTGAATTTTGCTTAATTTTGGGGTAAAATTTGTCTTTGAACGAAAGGCATAGTTTGAGCCTGTTTCTGTAAAATGTTTAATTTGCGCTGGAATTGTGCATTTGGTTCATTTACGGTTATTTATGGATAGATTATAGGTATTGTTACAGGATTAAACGAATTGACACATTAGTCTGTCTCCTTCCTTGTCGAGACTGGAGTGCAAACCCATAATGTAACATAAGACATATGTTTAATTGTTCTATTATTTAAAATGGAAACATAAAGTGAATTGTTTGATATAAAAGAAATAAAAAAAGGGAATCTTAAATTTTGAAACTTTTTGTGGAAAATTTAAGATAAACTGTTTTGGTTTATTCTAATATTGCTAACAACATAAAAGAACATATTTGAAACACGTGTTTGATATCGTTCTTTTGATTCTAATGTTACCGGTATAAAAATATATTTAAAAAATCCATTTCTTCCTAAAGGAATTTCAAGAATCATATTGTTTCGAAAGCCTGATGTGAAGGAATGGAAACAAATAAACGCGATAAAAATAGTTATTTGGGGTGGGGGAATTGAAGTTAAAACATTAAAATCAACTAGACCAAGGATTGCAATTAGTTTATTGCTGCGAATAAAATTTAATCGCAAGCACCTATCACATTTGTAAAATTTAGCATATATAAGTTCCGCGAGATGGTGGGGCCTTTTAAAGTCTCATTAAAAACCTGTTAATTATAAAATTGCGCTTATTGTAAGAACGTGATTAATTAGATAACTTATAAAATATTGTCTGATTTAAATTAGCGAAATCTCGCATATAAAATTCTAATTAAGGTTAAATAAAGGCTTTCTTATGCCAAATATTCGTTTAAATGATAAAAAGAGTAATATTATTAAAGAATGGTCCATTGATTAATCGATTATAGCGATGCCCGCGAGGGCTACTTGCTTTAGGAAGGACGCTTTCGATTTGATTTTTCTAAGGAAACTGCCTCGTATCGAAGTTGCACATGAGAAAAATCTGAAAATCACCTCTTAACCAGGAAATGTACGAAGACAAGTCGCGGCGTTCATGATAAAAAGAGTAATATTATTAAAGAATGGTCCATTGATTAATCGATTATAGCGATGCCCGCGAGGGCTACTTGCTTTAGGAAGGACGCTTTCGATTTGATTTTTCTAAGGAAACTGCCTCGTATCGAAGTTGCACATGAGAAAAATCTGAAAATCACCTCTTAACCAGGAAATGTACGAAGACAAGTCGCGGCGTTCAGTGGCCTTACCCATTCCACTACTGATGGATAAGGAAAATTCAGCAAAAAAAAAAAAAAAAACAACATATATATATATTATTTAGTTGCTCACCATAGTGAATCTCTCTCAAGACGAAAGTTGCAAATTATTCTGTAAAGAATAATTTGTTGATCTTTGTTCAAGGGGAAAAAATAGAAAATGAAGGAGCTATAATTCGAATTAGCGATAGAAAAATTTTTGAACAATTTTTAGACAAGGGTTTAAACATGAAAATTGTTTTCAGTTTACATCAGCATTATGATCTGCATTATATTATTAGTATCAGCTAAAATATATTACGGATTAATTATAGTAATAAATACTTGCATACTTTATATAACTGAACTAAAACTAAAAACTAACTAAAGTATGCCTGTGGGGAAAGAGGAAAAAAAAGGGAACATTATAATTAGTTAGATAAAGCATTTATAAATAAATTTCAAACGAAAATCTTATTCGTAGTTGAAATGAAACGAGTAAAATTCCACGTCGAAAAGACTTTTGACGTCAAGCACTGTACGTAAATTTTACCAGTAGGCGCAACACGAGAAATGAAATGTTATAAATCAAGAAATGACGCTTTCTTTTCTTGCTGTCTTATATTACAATTTTCCTTTTAATTTATTTCTTCAAAAACATGTCTTAAAAATTAACATTTCCGATGTATTTTTAATATTTTTTATTAATTTTTTTCAGTATAAAGTTTCTATATAAATTTCATGCAACTATCAGTTTTTATTCACTTTTTTATGACAAAGCATGAAATTAAAATAATTTCTTGAATAAAAATCACGTAAAAATCAAATGCCATCGGATTCGATTTGCCACTGAGTTTCAGGGCGCAAATGCGACCTTTTATTCTATTTCTGTTAAAAGCTAACTGGGAAAGGGAATAAGGTGCTCGAATGGATCGCAGAATGCTATAAATTTCTAGTGATGCCTTCAAACGGTGAAATAAGAACACACGTTTTGCTCAAAGTTACATCAATCGAAATAAGAACACGAACTAAGTTTATTTAGTCCCGAAGGACTATTACTTTCGTTTTGCGATTTTGCGTCGGAAACACAAAAACGGCGTATCACTTTTCAAATTGTTGCCGCTAAATGTAATTCTAAGAAAATACAACTATCTGTTAAGGTTAACAGAATTTAATTTACATCAAAACGTTAAGAGCTTAAGATGTCGGAGCGGTAATTACTGGAGTGCAGTGAAGTGAGCACTGAGAAGAAATTGGTAACGAGTTTTTGAATGCAATTTTGGATGATTCCTAGCTTGAGATCTCTGGGATGAACCAGGGTGCGTTCATAATTTCTCGTAAAGCTTTGGTTTGATAATATGTACATGTTTCAAGTTGGTCTTGGCCGCATGTCCCCAAACTGGGCAAGCATATAGAACGGCCGGTCGCAGAACTGATCTGTAGAATACAAGTTTATTAGTAGTTGCCAGGTCCCTGCGTCTTCCAGTGATGTGCCTGGCTGTTGCCAACGTGATATTTATTTTATGAATAGTTCATATGATGCTGTCGAAAAGCTAAATTTTTTTTTATCTAGAAGGACTTCGACGCATTTTACCTCATCTACCCAGTTAATATCATCGTCAAAGTGGTCAAGGTGGAGCAAGAATGGTTTGCCCTTTCCGGAACATTATGACTTTGGACTTATCGATGCTAACTGCAGCCCTCTAGAGCGTAAGTCAGTTTTCGAGCTGAATCAGTTAGTTTCGTAACTGAAGCCGCATAATGGTAATTATTGAAGCTTAATTTGGTAAGGTATACTTATGTAAATTTATTAAAGGTCAATAAAGGGCCAAATATTGTCTGCGAACCGACTTTGATGCTCAAAGTTACATCAATCGAAAAACAGATCAGTTTAATTTAAAATGAGTAGTTAGAATTAGTAACAGCACGCGATTAGAAAGCTTTAAAACCACAGACTGTAATTTCTGATCTCAGCTTAAACTGTCAGACGTTCCCACAGACATGCGTATATTAAGGCCAGTATTTCAATCTGTTTATGATAAAGCCCTTTTGATGCTACTGTACCATTTTTGGCATTTTTCTTTAATTCCCAAGAAATTTTTCTTAACTAGATCAAGAATGCCTACTTCTTTCTAATCCATTGATTACACATAAAGCGGTGTTTTGGCCTCCGTATCTCATGAAAGATAACAGATGCATATTTTGTTTCAATTGCCATGTTTAGAATTCCGCTTCATTGCTTTTATCAACATACACCTCAAGCAATCTTTCATTCCACCAAGAACTGCTTTTTTTTTTATTTCTCTTGAGAATCCGTTGACCTCAAATTATCTTTGCGATCGAATCAATAAAATGGCAAATAAAAAATAAGAAAGCAGTGGTTTTAAGCGAATTATATAAAATGATTTCGTTTTCTACTTTTTCGAGCTGTTCACTTAATATTATAAATCAATTGTATATTCAATTCATTAATACCTTTTCTAAGCAGGATTTTAGAACTGCGAAATTTAGCAAACCAAAAATTATGAAACATTTAGATTTAACGATGAATTTTAAGTCATGATCATACATCGCACTGAGGTACTTTTCAAAATACGTCTTTAATTGATTAACTAATTAATTTCGAGCCAAGTCAGAAAGATAAAAATTAGGCAAAATTTTCGGACTTTATGAAGAGAACAAAATTTTTAAGATAAAAACGCTGTTCCTTTATATGATAAATAAAAAGGATTACAAGTATTAAAAGTAAATAAATTTATACAGTTGACATCAAATGTTAATGCGATAAGCTATATGAAAGCCGATGTACATGTAAAGCTGGAAAATAAATTATCTTTGTGTGTGTGTGTGTGTAAATCTAAAGAGCTGAAAATAAAATGTATAAATAAATATAACTGCAAGCACTACATTAGACAGGAGAGAGAGCTATAAAATTTAAATGCACATTTAAAACTGTTTTCATGAAAATGTTCCCCTCCTATTTCTTACCAGAGTGTTCCTTAAACATTTTGGTTAAATATCAGCAATCTGTGCAGAGGATCTGAAATCTGTTAACTCATTGTGATATTTAACAACTTAGATAATATTCTCCATTTTTCCCTATTTTTCTAACTTTGCACTCGTTAGAATATCCAAAACAGCAAAAGCAATTGTAGAATTCAAGTAGATTGTTTTTAAGCAAAAATTGTTGGTTTTATGCAAATATTTGTCTTCAGTAAGTAAGGCCAGAAATGAAATAGTTGTTGCTCTAGAGTATTTTTTACATTTACTTATATTTATTTTTTCTTTTTATTTTATTTTCTGAGAACAGAAATTCAACCGAAGTAGTAATATATTTTCGATCCGTCTGAGAATACAGGTGTGAGGTCATTATGTTTCATTCTATGTTTGGCAAGAAGTTACTCATAAATTACATCGCTGATCTTCCCAAAGATTAGAAAGATATGGGAGAATTTAAACTCAGATTCTTGCCAGGGAAGAATTGTAAATACATAGAATCTACTGATAGGGCAACGTGAAAGCGAAATTAATGGGATGTAAATTCAGTAACAAAATATAAAAAAAAAATGGTTGCTTACACGACTTAGCCCTGATTTATTTATTATTTGAGTTATCGGAAGGATCACATAGAAAGGAAAGAAAGTAAAAAAGCATTCTTTAAAAATAATAAACGATTAGGTTTGTTTTGCGGAAACTATCAAATCTATTTTGAATTGTAAATGCTTCTTTGCTAAAGTATTCTTTACCTTAAGCGTTGCAAATAAAACAGAAAACAGACTTTGCGTAAAGTGTCCGCAAGAAAAATAATTTAAATCTCAAAACGAGGTAAACAGAATCTTAAAATACAAAATTATGTATTTATCGCAATGAAAAGTTAGTCATGTTGATGAATAAACACCACAGATCTATTCTTTAGCTATGGGAGCAAAATTTGTAACTCCTTTTGTAACTCCTTAAAGGGAGGTTAACACTTTTTTTTTCCTGAAATTAATGATGAAGCAAAGCCTCAAGGTCCTTCGTTTAAAATTTCTGACTAGACCTGAAAAAAATGGCGTTGTATTTAAATATACTATGGTGTCCAATATTTAACAACAAGCGCTATTTCTAAATAGTTACAGATAAGAGTGACAAAACATATCCAAACTTCCATAGCTGAGAAAATTCAATGCAAAGATGATATGAATTCGAATTTTCGAGTCCCAAACGTAGGGATTACATGGTAGCATTTTAACTAAAAGATGGCGTAAGAGAAAGTTGGACCATTTATATTTTTAGGAAAATCTTGAGGTAAAGTTAAGAACCTTAAATCATGACTTAGAGATATCATTTATATGTATTCCCTCGGGAAAAAACTTACTAAAGAGATTGATATTACCAGACAGATTGATGTAAGCCATAGTGAGATCATAGTAAGATATTTAAGCTGTAGGCAAAATTTTAAATCGATAATACGATATGCTCGAGATACATGTTAGAACATAGCTGTAGCTCTTCAATGAAACAGATAAATAAATTTTTAACTGTAAGAACAAAAAGGAATCTTCATATCATCAATGGTCAGACTGACAGCCCATTCTAATCCAGGACAGGAGTGAGGGTATCTCAAAACAATTTGACAACGCTAAAAAAATTAATTAAGAATTATCCATGATAAAACTTGGTATATGCTAAATATTTGGTTATGACCTATTATATGTAGTCTTGTTTTCAAAGCTAATTGTTACGCACGTTTTCAGTGAATTCGCATTCACAAAAATTGACCAAGTTATAAAAGAGCTAATAATCTCTCGGTAGACGAAAATTATTTCAGGCTGTCTTCATATTCAGTAGGTTGTATCATCATGAAAAAATCAATGCAATTGAAATGTCTTGAAAGAAATGCTGCGTACCATCGTGAAAATAGGCAAATAAGATTCGGCATTTGCGCCGTCCAGGTGTACTATGAATACCTCTATTTTAAAGTGAAGACTGCATTTTTCAATTTCTTATAATCCTGGTATAAAGAGACATCATAATTATTGCGAGAACCGAACTACGTTGCTAGAAAATGAGAGTTGTGACTGGTGAAATGCATATAAACAAAGAATATTCATCAGTATTGCAATTCAAGCAATTTTTAACAGTTTTACGCACCAAACATGATCCTGTCTGCTTATTTTATGTTAATTTTTTTATAGTGATGTAAGTTTAAGGAATATTTTTCTGTGGTTGACACTACATCTCAACGTGCAGTGCAAATACTACTGGAAAACGAGGATAGTAACCATTCCAGTACCTCAACAATTTTTGAATACTTCTATCTTTCGAGTTCACAAGGAACAAAATGATGAGACAAGTGGGCGCTTGAAATTTCTGTTCAGGAAATTACCAGGACCAAATTACCTCATTCACGCTATAAAAAGCGGATTAATTTGCTCCAGAACAGCGGTGCCCTAAGGGATAGGTTTGCACTTCACAAGCGCTTCACCGTCGCTCCAGAAAAATAAAATAAACAAAATTAGAGTAAATTAAAGAATGAGAAAAAAGAATTAGAATCTTAAAAAAAAATAGAAATTGCATTCTAAGTGAGAATTTGTCAAATTCAATTTCGCATTTTCTCTATTAGACAATGTGTCATTTGTTGGAAGATGTACGACGTAATCGCTTTGTTCGTAATACGAAATATATGGAAATAAATGTTTTGGATCCTATAAGACGTTCCTTTTTCCTTCCGTCTCAAATTACAAACGGTCGGTTGTGCGGCTGTTAGCTATTACGACAGCTCTGATCTTCTTAGTAGTTAGCAATGACTGTCGTAGCTTTGGCCAACCGAAAAGGTATGGATGTTTTCAAGTCTGCGTGGTATGTGGGTACTTAAAATACTGGCTAGCTTAAGGTCCTTTCGAGTGAATTGGTGGGAGAGAAAGAGCTATAAGAAACTCTTGAATCTACCTCTCGGGTACTGTGCATCAAAATTCGGGCGGAGCTATGCAGTTATTGTGGGACTATACCTGTACGACTAATGGTGAAATTTTGGTATCTTGCCCATTCTACCTATGCTGGTGCGTGAGAATTTTACATCAAAGCTTTCGTAGGATAGTGTTTGATTTGATTTATATTTCTTTTATTTTGACTCATTTGACTATTTCTCATGAATTGGTGAAGTACGAAATGTATTTTTCAACAAATATTTAACATTTGTGCACCGTAATAAAACAGTTTGTAGTGGTTAGAATTTTAGCTTAAAAATGTTCTAGGTGTATTTTTTCAATATATATTTAATACTTTGTACACAGTAATAAAAGGTTTCAATTGTAGTGGTTAAAATTCACAATTTGAAAATGTCCTTCATAAATAGTGAGAACAAAGGAAAACGAAATCTTTAATTTCCATGTCAGATCGGGCACTTTTGACCGCATAATGGTAATAAATATTCTTCACAGAAATAATACATTTCAGTTTTTCTTCACATACCGCTAAACGTTTTATTGTTATGCAGGAAAGTGTTGTACATTCGCTTAGACGAGAAGAATTGATAAAACATTCTTTAATCAAACAATCTTCAAAATGGGAAGTGCCTACAAATAAGTATTCGATTGTTCTGAAACCAAGTGATTTAGCTGTGTTAATAGCATCTATTATAACTCTTTATTTAGTTCGCCGCCCTGATAGCACTAATTCTAAAGTAATCTGGCGTAAGGGGTTGTAGGCCTTCAATAAGAGAGTTTTGTGAAATTTTTGTGAAAAGGAATAAATAGAGTAGGTAAAGAAATCAAACATCTAATGTAACAGAGTTTTACGTACTATCGCTTTCAGTTAGTCATAATTTAAGTTTTCTAATTATTGATGGTAAGGTACGTAACTCTATCACTCTTATATTCTCTATATAGCAATGCTATATATCCGCGGTGCAAAAATAAAAGAATTGAACCCTTGTGACAGAATGGTAACCAGAGAAATAAAGATTAAAAATTTGTAATTTGGATTATCAGTATTACATGGACGGATATACACAGTCCAGTCACATTAATGTGACCACTACGTACTTTCCATGTCAGAGTTAAATAACCAATCACAGAAGGCAGGTGGCAGCACAGTGCAGTTGAGCGTATATAAAGGGTGTGTGAGGGCTTCGGAAAACATTTCAATCGTTGGCGTAATGCAGAAACGAAGCGATTTATCCGACTTCCAAAAGGGCATGATCATTGGCTTTCGGGCCAAGGGTGGAAGCATTTCCGAAACGGCTGAGTTTGTGAACTGTTCGCGTGCCGCCGTGGTAAAAGTGTACCGTGCATGGCAAAATGGACTGTCCAAAATCAGCGACGTGGCAAATGTGGTGCACCACGGGCCATAGATGACAGAGGCGAACGACGGTTGCGGAGATGCGTTCGGGCAGATAGACGGGCTACCGTTGAGCAACTGACCACCAAAATGAACCAAGGGGCTACCAAAAGTGTCTCCCAAAGTACTATTCAGCGAACATTGCTGCGTCTGGGCCTCCGAAGCAGACGCCTGGTTCGTGCACCTATGCTGACTGCTGTTCATCGACGGCGAAGGCTAGAATTTGCACGCCAGTACAGCAGCTGGACGTCCACTGAGTGGCGACAGGTTGCGTTTTCGGATGAATCGCGTTTTATGCTCCATCGGACAGATGGACGTTGGCGTATAAGGCGTGAAACCTCTGAAAGGAACCACCCTGCAACCATTGCCGGAACGGTCCAAGCTGGAGGCGGGAGCATTATGGTCTGGGGAATGTTTTCCTGGCATTCTCTAGGTTCACTGATCATTGTGGAAGGCACAATGGATCAATACAAGTACGCATCTGTCCTTGCGGACCATGTTCACCCCTACATGCGCATTGTTTTTCCTCAGGATGATGGCATCTTCCAGCAGGACAATGCGAGGTGCCATACAGCTGCCAGTGTACGTGCGTGGTTCGAAGAGCACCAGGATGAGTTTACCGTCCTCCCCTGGCCAGCAAACTCACCTGACTTAAACCCAATCGAGCATCTGTGGGACCATCTCGATCGAGTTGTTCGCGCCATGGATCCTCAACCGCGTAATCTAGCGCAGCTGGCCACGGCATTAGAGTCGGCATGGCTCAACATCCCAGAGAACACCTTCAAGGACCTATGTGACTCTCTTCCTGCACGTCTCGCAGCAGTCCGCTCTGCGAAAGGTGGTTATTCTGGCTTTTGACAGATGGTCACATTAATGTGACTGGACTGTGTATATCTTTTCTGACGCTTGTTAACGTTTTGTCAATAAGCTTCGATAAAAAATTACGATACCAAGAAAATGTTTAGGTGTTTAAAAGAAACAATTAAAAAAATTAATTAGAGAAAATCCTGATTAATCGTTGGGAAAACCTTAGGCACGATTTTAGAAATTCAAATGATGGAAAAATGGCCAAATTGTTTTACCTCACCCTAACGGGAATAGTTAATTTGATTTGAAAAATGCCTATAATTTTAATATTTGTATCAAGATGTCATAATTTTTTTATCATATAACACTCTTACTTGACGATAAGACTGATGACATGAAAGAGATAATTATCAGCAGCATCAGATGTAGCAAATTCGCGCTGCAAATGTGTTAATCGATTGACGTCGCCAGATTAGTTGTTTTAAGAATTTATTGCCAACTGGTAAGCACATCAGGCGAAATATTTAGCCTTTTGTCCGAATTCTCATTGAATGAAATAGAGTGGGAAAACCGTGCAGATACACGCATTTCCGGAGCAAAGGTGATGGATGGATCGCAATGCTGGAGTTATTGCTAAAATTAAAAATTAGACAAAAAATATAGCAGCGGCCCATTACGTTCTTCATATACGTGCACTAGTCTCGAGAAAAATGCCTTCCAAGCTTATGGTAGTGCTAAATGACGCTAAAAAGTTAACAAACTATATAAAATCGCGAATTGTTAAGTGTACGCTCTTCAAACTAATGTGTGAAGGTTAGGAACCCACAATGATTCTCTTTGCTACAAGTCAAAATAAGGTGGTTGTCTGGAGGAAAAGCTTAACACGTTTGACTGCACTGCTTACAAAGGCAGCAACATTTTTGATGCACCATAACTCTGTACTGGCGACGGTTATAAATGATGAAGCCTGCATATGCTAACTGGCATAGTTGGTCAACAATTTTAGAAATCTAGAAAAGTAAGCGAAATGAGTTTATTATTGCAAAGAAAAAATGCCATGCGAACGTCTATAAGCGTCTTCTTCTAAAAAGAAACTTATACGTTGGCTGGGACTGCATGGAAAAGGTAGAAATCCATTACTTTTCTTTTACAAAAAGTTTCTTGAATGAAATAACATCAAAATTTAAGAAAAAATACAGAAAAATCTTCACGATTATCTTAAAGCTTTTAAAGATTTGTTTGAATATTATTTTGCAATAGCTCAAGAGAAGATGCTTGACGACTTTAGATGGGTTATGAATACGCTCCGCTTAAACATAAAAGCCCTCCAACTCAAAATCAGCAGAAAACGAGGTCGCTTGACATTTCACAAAGAACTAAAAATCACGTATCAAAACCGAAGTCTACCGGAGTTTTGGCTGCATTTACAAGATAAATTCAAAAAATCTTATCTGAGAAAGCAAATTTAATTTTGCTGCCTTTCTCAATTACGTATCTCCGTAAAACGAGATTTTCTACCTAATCAAATACCAAAACAAAGTACAGAAGCCGTTGAAATGCAGAATCAGACATTTGCCAGAAGTTATCCTCAACTGAGCTTAAAATAATAAAATTGTGCCAAAAATTGCAACCACGCATTGCACAGTCATTAGGTTATTTTGAAGCAGGAGACGTGAAAAATGTGCAATGCCCTCGGCGGGACTCGAACCTGGACTTCTCGAATACGCACCGATTATGCTACTCTTACACCACGAAAGCACGCTGGAAGGTGGGAAAAAATACATTATATACTCCCCCTTTAAAAGGGCAACTGGGGACCCAATCGCTAAATCCTTGTGATGACGAATTATTGTGCTTTACCTTACCTGCAAAGTCTTCACGGGGAGTCGAACACTGGAGCTCTCGAATACGCGCAGAGTGTGTTACCCTTGTGCCATGAAGGCATACTGGAAGGAGGGAGAAAATACCTTATAACGTATCTCATTAAGCGTTCATATGTTAATTTAGGTCAACTCTGTTATTCTATAGTGCACTCTAGTCAATAAAATTCAAATTGAAATTGTTTTTAAAAGGAATAATAAAAATTTCGAATAGTAAATATTGAACGAATACGTATTTTAATTGAATTGGATATAATGATTAAACTGAAGGAGTTGTATTTATTGCATGGATCTTTTTTACTGTTGCTGTGACCAATAATCTGTTGCAGCGCAAATGGCTTGATTTATAAATCTTTGAAATAGCGTTTATGTATGGAAAAGTTTTGAAACCCGGTATTTCTGTTATATTGTATTCCAAAAGTTAAACAGAAGATTTAAATTCATTAATCAAAACTTCTCAAGAGCATTTTAAATATTATTGATTTATTCTGTGTAAAAAAAAATATTTTTATTTAAAATTATTAACGGTTAAAACATAAAAATCACTTTTTATTAATTAAAGTCTTGTACAGCATTACTACAAGCTCACTAAAATTATAATGACTGTTTATAACTGAAATGACTTGATAATAAATCTATATTAATAAGTCATTTTATTGAGTATCCTTTCCAGTTAGGATGAATTAAACTTCAGAAATTTTCTAAATGTGTGATATAAATATATTTTTAAACACTAAGCTTTGCAAAAATCGTTTCAAATTTTTCACGAATCATTCGCACATAACATAACATGCTTTACATTATTCAAATAATCTAAACTAACTTGATAGTGTAGTTGTCTATATCTTGATAGAGTGAGTGTTTACAGATTTTTAGAACGATTTCTTGGCCATTTAATTAATGCTTAAAATGTAAAGAATATTTTTTAAATGAGCGATTTGCTAACCTTTTTTCTGAACTGTAAGTCTGCATAGTAATTTCCATGATAGAGGGGATTTCCATAAAATTTCCAGAGGTACTGATTTTCATTCCTTTTCCACTACCTTCCAGAGTCCATCTGTCGTGGTGACTGCGCTTAGAAATAGCTCTTTCAAAAGACCAAAGGCACAACAATTCATGGATGAAACGTCTTGGAACTTTGGCAGGAATATCCTGAACAAGTGCACGTGCAATACATGTATCAGTCTTCACTTTTTCAAGGAATGCAGCGGTAGTTTTCGAAGTATGACCTGTTGTTTTGTCTTGCTGAAGTTTCACTCTTTGAAAGTCACTGAATTAAGGAAAGAAATTTCTTCCGAAAATATCGGATGTAAAACTTTCTCTTCATAGTATGCTGACTTGATTTTAGAATTTTTTCGCTCTTTTTATTTTTAATTTCTCACTGTAAGAGAATCCTCCGACAGTCATAAACCCCTTACTGAAACTTTCTTTGCACTGACCGAACGAGGTCTGAACAATATTTTCTCTTCGTTTTCAATAATAAATAGACACCCCCCTTTTTTTCCATTCCAAAGTCATTTAGATAAAAAAAACCATGCTTCATCAAGGATCACAATGTATTTCCACTTCTCACCTGCTAAACAGTTTTCATACAGAGCTCTACAAATGGCTCTGTGTTAAGCCACGTGCCTAGGCAAAAGTTGGTGAGCGTTATGGTTTATTTAGCTCTTTTAAGTTGTAAAACTTAACTTATTATTTTGCTTTATAACTAGTTTCTGCGTCGAAGGATTTTCTCTTGTTACCAATGATTTAACTTCAGAAACATTAGAAACAGTAAGTGCTTTTTTCAGGTAATTGTTTGGAGTCATTTTTCCATGTAGAAGCAATGACTGACAGTTTCTGATTAATAATTTTGCTTATTTTGGATTTAGAAATTTTAATAGCATGCATTTCACTACGTTTTTGAATTATGGAACAGGAATATTTCTCTTCGGAAAGCGCAAAATCATATCCTTCAATCCATAGCTTGTTTACATGCGAGATTTTGAAAGAAGAATGAAATTAAAAGTAGCAAACGATATTTCTCAGTTCAACTAATAAGCTGTTGTTAGAAACTTTTATTCCAAAACGATTTTGTTTTTCATTCTTCAGCAAAATTGTTCTTAAAATGTTTAAACATACTCGTATTTTGAAAGATACGAAAGCTCTCAAATCTAAGGAAATGTCATCCAAATAGCCCTCCAAACTGATTTTTTAAAATAAAGTTAATTCAATGGATCTAAATTATAATTTTTCTAGTGATCTGATAAAATAATACGATCTTTTGATAGAATAAAATAATTTATATTACTGTATTCTTTTATATACATATATTCTTTCTTTTCTATATATATATATTGTATAGATGTAAATCTATATTAATTTCAAAATCAAATACAGAAACTTGAACCCTTAATATATCGCAGAGGAAAACTCCTAAATCTTGGGAGTAGCAGAAAATCCCGAATGTATAACACGACAGATACATTATTCTGAACGATTATTATTATTAGAACGTACCTAATTATTGGTATCAACGCATCCCTGATTTGCATAAAAAGGAAACTCAGGCAATTAAATTAAAAACGTTCTTATAATCAAAGGTTATTTTGAAAGGAAATCTGATATGTATTGATTAATATGTCATGAATTACGAACTTTGTAGCACGTTCAGTATGTGATAAAAAGTACTGTTAAATACATATTAGATAATTATTTTCTCAAATACCACTCCTAGATATGAGGTTGTAATTATGAAACTTTTCAAAATAAGGCTAGCAGTTTTATGAAAACAATTTTAACTCGGGTAATTGAAAGTTTTCATAAAGTCTAGCTGTTTATGGTCCCTCTAGAATATGAATTCCAGTTATAACAGAACCCTGTTTATCCGAATTAATTAGGGAGGAATTATATCAGGTAACATTTTTTTCCGGGATAATCTATGGTTAAGCTTGTTTTCATAAAAATTAGAAATGGTTTGTTTTCGCAAATATCATTTTCGACTGTTTTGTTTTTGTGTGTTTTGAATTTTTCGCCTGTGTGTTGTTTTCGATTACGTTTAGAATGAAATGTGCATCCAGATCTCCATTTTAAATTCTTAATTTGAGTCACATAAAGAAAATAAAATGGATATGCTACGGTGAAACACCGAAATCTGGAGAATGTCGACTTTCACCGGTGAATGTCAACATTCACATAGTCGCTTGGTGTATGTCCGAAATATTTTTCAAATACTCTTACTTCTGACTTACACCGGTAAATGTCGACATTCACCATGTACTAATGGTGAATGTTCAACATATAATAATATTATATTTTCTTCTCCGTAATTCAGTCGCGAAAAAACGCACTTGAGATTTAAAATAAGATTTTAATAACATAAGAACTTAAAACACACAGTTCATTCAAAATAAGAAAGGAAAATAATAGAAGTTAAAAACTTAGTTAAAAACAGTACGTTCTAAATGAGAAAATAAAATAATAGTAATAAAAAACTTACTAAATTATACGTTTCAAATCTTATTTATTGCAACAACTTAAACCATTAAGATACTTTGAATTGCACAAGAGGCCCTTGCTTTTACAACTGCATTTATGGGAAACAGCCAGTCGCCTTTCTTTTCGACCTACACCAAAGCATATCTGTGTTTATATATATTGATGACACCGGTGAGGGTCCGAATGTACAAGAATGCAAAGTTATATTCGATCTTTCACCGACGTATTTGGCGAATGTTGACATTCTCCGGTGAAAGTCGACATTCTCCAATTTCGGTCTTTCACATGCACAGTAACAGGTCGTAGTTGCAAATAAAAAGCCTTAAACTCTTTACGGCAAGTCCCAGTTAAGCTGCATTTAGAGATCTTTTTTCTGCCATCTTTGGCAAAATTTCATTTGGGATGTACAGGAGCTTTTTTTTTCTTTAATGATTAAAATCTATGCTGTTTCCGTTTTGGGGAGATTATTAACTTACAGAGTAATTTTTCAATAAGAGCAAATTTTAATTGGCATGATATATTAACGAGCATAAATACGTACAGGACTAAAAAAGTAAATTGCAGTTTTCGCTATCATCTTGCAGAAAATGCGTAGAATGAATACGAAGCTCATTTATAAAGTATGTTAATATACAGTTGCTCCCGTGTGAACGCGTCATAAGAGGCCAAAGCAATGTCGCATCTAGCTGTAGTCAAATGATACCAGCAGTTCGAACTCGCCTGCACAGTTACCAATTACTGCACATTACCTGATGCCAGTTAGTAACGAAAACCATCGATGTCGAACTCAAAAGACTCTTTGCTGCAGAGAATGATTCATAGTAGTTGTAGATCGGCAATTTCAGAAACTGCACAGTATTTAATATCTGAATGGACAACAATTTGCCAGTGAAGATCAGGAGCAAACAATGATTCTACGATGGTTCCATGACAAGGTATAGATGTGAATCATCAGAGAACTCCAACGTTTAGTTGAACATTCAGACCAGCATTTACAGACACTGGGCAATTATGTTTTAAAATAGTGTAATATATCCGCATCGTTTTGTATTGCATTGCGCCACTCAGTAACATTTCTATCTGCAATGAACAAGTACAAATACTTTATGAGTCTTCATCGCGTTTCAAAGTAATTCCAAGGAATGAAACTTCGCAACCAATTTTTTTAATACAACTTTAATTCACATGTGGTTACTTAATTATATTATAAAATATATATCTACTTAGAAATGAAGTGAAAAAAATCCTTTAAAAAAATTGCAAATGATTGGTTTTGGGGGATTACTGGTTTTGGGTTTAATAAATTTCAGCGTTTATTTTAAACGGATTTCATTTAAGCATTAAGTGAAAAAAATATTTATTATACTCCCGTGAATTAAATAAAAAGGTTCCATACATTTGAGTGCAAAAGTCACAAAGATATTTGTAATTAATATTTTTAGAAGTTCTGCTATAAATTAAAAAAACAAATTTTGTTTTATCGAAGATGGAATTATTAATTCCCAAAACGAGTAACTTTTGCTTTGCAATGGTTCCCTAAATTTGGTCGTACCCCACCAGCGGCCCAACTGGCTGCATGAGTGTTTTCATATTTTATCTCATGTGTGACGTAGATACGAGCTAGTTTCCTTAAATAAATCCTCCACGAAGATGTCCATTCTCTTAGGCAGATAGCCTAGCGTGGTGTGCGGTATTCAAATAAACCATATCATGCCTAAATGTGGTTGAAAACTGTTTAATTTAATCTATATTTAAAGACATAAATCTTGTATCCATCTTTTGGAAGCATCTTGTATAATCTTTAGAAACTTATTATATGTTAATTTACTTAAAGTTATCAGGACTGAGTGTTTGGTGCATATTCTTGGCAAACATCTTCGTGAAACACTTTACACAATCCTGATCTTGAACAGGGAGCTGAATGCAGCTATGTTCTGCGGTAGAATACTGTGATTGAGTGGTGGAAGAACTACACTTCAGAGGGATTTAAAATCCTCTTTTATTAAACCACAATTATGTACAGCCACTTCCCAACTCGGGAGGGATACAGAAAATAAAGACCGCACTTAGGTCTAAAATGAACAATCAGATTAATTTAAACTAAAGCTAAATGGAAATTAAGTAGTCGTTGCTCACAGAGCTATAAACGCGAGGTTGGTCTCTAAACTAAATGGTGCGTAGCAAAATTGAACTAATACTGACGCACTTAGAGTTACTTCAATAAGTAATCACGTAACAGCGCTACGGCTTAGAATTTAAATACTAGCTAATCAGGCGAACGTTGAATAGAGTAACAGTGGTCTGAGACTAAAAGCTCTTTCACACTGAAAGGTTTCTACCTTTCGTTTAAATACTACTTGGCTCCACTTCAAATTAGCATAAAGCTGAAACGCGCGCTTATTCTAACGGGAAGTTGAAATGAGAAGAGATAGAAAAAGTTAAATTAAAATAACACTTTCTTAGTTTAACTAAAACCTTACAAAGTGTTTAACATTCATAATCCCTTCGTTAAAGATCATATAGGTTAGAAAATGTTAAGTATGAATTAAGTAATGTGAAATTCGTTTTTCTATTTTTAACTCAAAGCCCTTTACGAATACCAGATTTCTGGTAACAGCAATTAAGTATCTAATATGTTATGCTGGATAGTTTGCATTAGACATCTCAGAGTTCAGCTTTTCCTTTTCCGTTATAGAACTAAGACCTGCGGCATTGCACTTCGCAAATATAAATTCAAACTACATACTATATATTTCTTGAAGATACATTTATTGATGTCACGTTCTTTTCTGCGATGTGGCATAAAAAAAAGAAAAAGAAGAAAGAAATAGTAGTAGAATATAAACCATCTAAATTTCCTCCTTCTGAGAATAAAAGGTAATAAAAAGTGAGCCCTTTAATTCCATAATTCCATAAAACAATTTTTTTCCCCTTTCCAGACGGTTTCAGATGCAACTGATAATAAATCTTGTTTGTGGGTGTGTGGAAATGAATCTTGCTTCCGATTTATTTCCGTTTTTAAACTGTATTTACGAGATTTCAGGAGAACTACGCAAAATATGTTATAATTATTTCTTACTGACAAGTGAAAATTTTCAAAATAGTACCTGTATATATGCGCTATCCATTTATAACTGGAATAGTTATGTTCCCCCCTCTGTTCCCTGGATATGTGGCATAAATTAGATTAATTAAAATTCTTTATCTACGTCGTTTAAAATCTTCGATAATGATTTTAGACTTTCGATTTGTCCCTGAAGGACTATTGTTTTCGTTTTGCGATTTTGCGTCGGAAGCATTAAAAGTCTGAATCACTTTTCATACTGTTGCCACAAAATATTGCAGCCCTGTATTATAGTTAAAGAAATTAAATAAAGACGAATCTGTATAAATGTATGTATATTTCTCCAAATGTGATAAAACAACGGTACCTAAAGCCATCTATTTTTGAATAACATACGTTTCCACCTGAATATTCGCGTCTTGGAAGCCCGAATTTGGAATTTGTTTTATTACCTATTTCATATTTTGTAACATATTTTGTTTGATGAACAAACTGCAACGATTTAAAAGCGAGCAATGGCAGCACTCTACGCGAAAAAAAAACTTTTATCGAAAGCGCGCGGAACTATGTATCAGAAATTCTAAAGATATACTCATTTTAAAATTATTTTGCGATATTGCTGTTGAACTGAATTTTATGGTTCAGTTGCAAAGAACATGATATTTAATAAATAAAGGTAACACGCAAAACGTTAAAAAACGCTCCTTTGGACGTAATTTAAAATCTGAAACCTTTCAGAATTTATTTTTTTTTACGTAGTAGCTTGAATACTTGCCGTGTCGAAGATAAAATCTTAAAGCATACGTAATATTAAAAATATTTAATTCTTCACAAAAGCTATTTAACTACTCAACAAAGCAAGTTGCGTACAATTATCGATTAAAAAAGTTTCAAAAATACCCATTTATACTTGGTAGAATTGATTTAACTAATTTAACACAAATAAATCTATCCCAAAGCAAAGAAACGAAACATATTCCAAAGAAAACAAATAAAACTTGTCCTAGAGTAAACATCTGATTAAAATTCAGATAATTCATCATGAGACTGGAAGCGAAGGTAAAAAACTTTAAAGTGCCGCTAACTGACATTACGAGATCCAGTTCCATTATTATGCCCCACCTACTACTATCCATGCGTTTTTTGCAGCAAACAGGATTCACGAAGTGAGCGGTAAAAGTACAAGTATCTGTGACCACGTGAGTTGCAATGTATTTCTGAAGTTTGCATAGATTCCTTGGAAGAAGGCTTACTTATCGATCGAGGTAATGCCACATTAATATTCAAATTGGGTTAAGGTCCTTGGAATTCCATCGTGGCATAAACAGCTTCATTGTGCATCACAAAGTATTTCTGTTATTGCAAAAAGATAGTGTTTTGATAGCATCGTTCCCCTTCCTTGTACGTGCATCTGACCAGTATCAATCGAGAAATAACCATTTGTATCAAGTGGACTCTGAGACATTCCATCAAAGCGCTTCCCAGACCACAATAGTATAATTCTACTAGATTATCTGCATCCTGTAAACATGCTTGCTTATCTGTTCTCTAAGGCTTCATGCTTAATACGCTATCACTCAAACAGCATGTGGAGTAGAACCCGAGACTCATTGAAGGTGGTCACTCTCTGCCACGCTGCCTAGGTCCACTTTCAGGATTCCTGGGCAAACCACCACATTGTTTGCTGTGGTCAGGACTGATATTGTAACTAGAAGTTTGTTCCGAAAATAAGTGAGCAATAAGGTTTATTGAATTATGTGTTGTTTCTTTTAGCCAAGATTAATTTATTAGATTTTTTCAAGCGTAGTTGATCCTCAGTAACTCCCTGATCAGCCCCAATCTGCTGTTTTAGTTGAATTTTCCACGTCATAAGCTTACTGTGTGTGATCTTGAAATGTGCATTCTATGATTTCCCAAGCATGTCCGATATCTACGTGAGGTGATGATCATATTAACATGACTCGAACACTTGCATACGAAGTGTGAATAATCTGAAAAAAAAATTGCACATCTAACAACAGGACATCCAACTAACACGGTAAAAAGTATTTTATCACCTGTTTTCCTGTTTGTATTTCCATTAATGTATTTATCACTGGGAGTAGCGTTAGCGAAGCAATCTGGAGAAGAGTTTTGAAGTTTTTCATTCCCTACTGTATAATTATGTATAGTTTGTAAGGATTTTGAGTTTTACTAACGTTTATTTTATTTTAAATCTTTACCATCTTCCCTTATTTTCCATTTCCAGCCAGAATAAGCTCGAATAGATTTAGTCTATGCAAATGAGGTTGCAAACTTTAAAAGTATTTAAGACATGGCTTTTATCCAAGTAAAAGTAGTGAAAGAGAGATTTCTCGCCGCCTTTACCACGCGTGGGATTTTCTTTGTCTGCCTTTAAGGACAGAACTCAGTTCTCACTTATATTTGAACACATATTGTAGTCTTTGCATTCTGCTCATTACATACGTAGTATGAAAGGGCCAATCTTCGGATTACTATTCTCTGTAAAGTCTCTTAGTTCTTATTTAGTTAATTTAGTTATTTTCTTATTTTCCATGTTTTAGACCACATTGTATTGGTCTTTGTATTCCGAAGTGCGGGAGCACTTGTACGCTGTTAGAATAAAGGGTAAATTTAACCCTCCTTATCTTTGTTTTATTTTCTACACACGCACGAACATAGCTTTGAGTAAGCTCCCCGTTCTGACTCAGGACTCCAGTTATGTTTGCAAAATCAACCAGAAGGAACAGCAATCCTGACAAGTTATATAATAATTATTTCGATACACGTAATTAATTGGTAATAGCTTGCTTAGTTTTATTTATTATATTTCATTACTGCATAATTTTTCTTCTAGTTTACTTCTCTTTTCCCCCGCATAGCAAATATATAATGCATGAGGGTCGCGATAAATCGCAACTGTATACATGCATCGCCACCCAGAAATGCCTGGAAAACACATTTATATGATTCATATATTATAAGAGTTTATCCATAAATTTTAGGACAGTAACTTTTATCACAATCTGAAAAATTTAACATGGATTCATTAACTCTTGAAGAATGTCTGTTAATTGTAAGAAAAGTTTAGAAAATAATTAAATTAGTATCAGGTTGGAGTGAATTTAATAAAGAATTTGGAAGGAAAAAAGCTCTTAGAGAAGAGGTAATAGAACTTCAAGTTTTATGATTTCATAATTTATTTATTTCCAAGTGCGCCAATTTTCGCAACGTATTTCTAAATTTTGTAGTTAATTATCAGTTTCTGAGACAAATAAAACTTGTTTTAATGCAAGAAATTGTGGACCTTGGTAAACCTTATTGTTATTATAAAAGAAATTCCAGAAATAATGCAGAAATCTTCGTAAGAAACCCTCCACTTTATCCAGAAATCCTCCATTACAATTAAGAATACCAAAGAGCTTTTTTACAAAAAATTATGAAACCTGTAGTACAGTTTCCTCCGGCAAGATGCACTTTCGTAGGCCCCTCAAGATTGGAAAAATTAATTAGAACTGTAATTTTGTTTATATAATGGTCGCTATGATAGAAAATACGAAACTAATGAAAAATCTATAGTTTAACAATACGATTCACTTTCAACTGAATGGTTGTATTGGAAGATCTGTCTCTGTTATTCCACATGCACTAAGAATAGATCTTAAAATGAACCTGGCGAACTCTCGCGCAGGCGTAAATGAATTACTAGCACAGATAAAGGGGAAAAAGTAACCCTTTATTAATTCAAAGTTTAACAGAAAGGCACGATCTTCGTACGTTACAAAAACACTGTCAACTTGCGGGGAAACTTAAGTGTAGAATATAAATTCAAGTCGAATCTAAAATGACATAGTGCTGGATTAGTACGTTAAATTACGCCTAACAGACGTGAAGATAATCCGAAATGGCCAAGAGGCTTACTAGCGTAACAGCGAGATAGCAACGAAACGTGCCCTGGCTCGCGAAAACACGCTCTGAATAAACTCAAAGATTCGCCCGTTTAAATATTCACTTCACTGAAACTTAAATTTACATCCTGGCGAGAAAATACTAGGAAAAATTGAGAGGTTCAGGAAAGGTAACAAACTTAAAATAAATTTGTAATGCAAAATGAGGGAAACCCTACATCTTCCCTCGCCAGAATTTAACTATCGCATACCAAGGCTTTAAAATCCTGAATAAGATATTTAAATTCCAAATCGAAGTCTAAATGAGCCCACCTTACAATCTTAAACTATATTTTGACTAATTTTAAGATTTTACAAATGCTAAATGTGGCACATAAATACAATTCTTCTTTCAACTTTCTCGTCTTGTCTCCTTCCAGATATCTGGAATGAAAATAGTTTAGAACTTGTTTCACATAATTTACAATACCACTACTTTTAACATTTTAAACAGTTCAAACTTTTTCTACATGGGGATACATTTGCTCATTTCAATCTTTCTACCCATATTAAGACTCCCCCTTGCTCTATAGCATTTTGTACTGCAAATGCGAGCGTGTTTTAGTAAAATAAGTACAACTTTTACCGACTACCCCACACCTACCTGTTAGAATCAGACTCACTAGACCTAGAGAGACACACTACAACAAATCTCAGCCTGAGGTGCTAACGTCAATGAAAATTAACTTGAAGTTGGCTGAAGAGCCTAACATTTTACTTTCTCAATTAATTTTCTCTTTCTTTTAGCACAATTCATTAGTAACTTAGACTACTCTTTCATTCAAAGCACATATTTCAAGCATGCAAAATACTTTAAGTTTTTAAGAATTCAAACATTCTTACATAAATCTTACTTTACTCACCTGAAAATAACCTCAAATTAATTACATACAACAAATTCCTAAAATTTCTTTTGAGTAACGGAGTTCATTTTATTGATACCTTACAAATATTTTTCTACAACAGTCTATACGACTTAAGTTAACATTTCGTTCTAAATCAGTCAAGATTGCTAAAGTTTCTAGCTTCATGCAAAATTTAAAGCTAATAGCTTAATACCCCCCCCCCAAAAAAATTAGCTTACTTGCATAATACAAAATTTTTAACTTTTTGCTAAATATAAAATTATAAGCTTCTTGCTTAATACAAAAGAATAGAAAAGCTTCTTGCTTACTTAAATAAACATTAGCCTCTTCCCGAGGCAAAACAGAAATAAATATCTTCAACCAACTTCATACTAGTTTTTAAATAATTTTAAATAGGATAATTTTGATTTATCTTTTGCTTAGCAAATTCCATCATCCTTTTGTTTATGAATTCTTCCCAGGAAAGAACTTGGTTAAAACGTCTGACTCGGATTCTCTGCCGAGGCTGGGCATTCCTATTGCTCTCCGTCGCCGGTTGCTTTCTTTTCCAAGCCGCTTTCTTCGGCCATTAATCCACTTCTGCCTGAGCTGGACGCTTGCCGGCTATTGCCGAAAAACCTCCCTGAACTGGCCGAAGACTTTTTGGCTGGTCAATCGTAAGATCAACTCGGTTCCTCAGGAATTTCTTTCTCCTCGGCTCCTGTTCTAATCGGCGTTTTCTTTGTGGGACTTGCGTTGCTACCTTGTCCTTGCCTTCATTTCTTAGTGGCTGGATTCGTGACCTCTCATGTCTTAGTTGTTTTTACCTTCCCATTCGGCTGTTGGTAGATCTTGCGCAGGGATAGTTTCCCCTTCCTTTCTCCTAGACTTATTCCTCTCTTGTGCTGTTTCCGATTTTCTTTTATACGTTTTAGCTCATCAAGTCGACTTTTTTTCCGTCCGGCTCCCAGACTTTGGATTACTTCCCTTTTGTTCCTGGCAGAACCCTTTTTGCTGTTGAGGACCTTTCACTCGTGTCTGATGCTTCCTGTAAAATAGCTTTATAAATAGCCATCTCATTACGATCATAATATTTTTTAACTTGATCCACATTGGCAGTGATATTGCTGTCTTTACTTCCTTTTCAATATACCACTGACTCGCAAATACGTTCAATATCGTAAGGTCCTCCAAATCTGGGGGAAATTTTTGATACTTTATCTAGTTTGGCACAAGACAAGGAATGTCTTCTTTTCAATACTTTGTCTCCTGTTTTAAAGTCTCTTATTATAGTACAGTTCCTGCTTTTCTCTGGCTACGTCTGAATGCTATAAGCGTATGAATGCTATATATCATTGTTAATTAACTTCTGAATAGCATTTAGTTTAAATTCTGCCTCCCTTTTCTGAACATTTTCTGAACAAAAAACAGTTTGTCTAGGGTTTATCTATTTTCCTCCCCCAAAAATAATTCACAAGAGGTCTTTCCTGTGGTATCGTGCTTGGCCGTTCTGAGGACATACGGCAATTAATTTACACGCTCATTCCAGCTTTGGTGATACGTTTTTACATAACTCCGTATGATTTTAACTGTGTTCCTATTTATGCACTCAGAAATATTTGACTGCGGTCTGTAAGGGACCATCTTAAGGTGGCGAATGCCTAGCCCTGCACATAGCTCCTCAAAAATTTGGCTAATAAATTGGGGGCCGTTTTCCAAATTCTAAATGACCAGCACTAGGACGATCGTGTAATACTATGTTGCAACCCGGCTGGAATGACTGGCCTTATTTCGCTATTCTCATTTGTTGTTTTAGTATAAAGTGATAGTTTGTCGACTATTTCATACTTTGCTGCTCTATTCCTTATGGCCGCTATATCCGGATGTTCAAAATTATCCGGGTCTTGCAAGTATGGATAAATATGCCTATACTCTGGATCAGTTTTAATTCATAAATAATTGTTTCCCGGAAATCTAATACTTTTAATGTTAATATAGCGCATTTCATTTCTTTTCCTTCTTCATCTAATTTTATTCGAGATAAAGCTTCTGCTACACCATTCTCCTTTCCCTGTGCGTGTTTAATTATCAAGTTAAACTCTTGAAATTTTAATGCCCATTTTATCAATAGTGGCGATAAATTTTTTCCGGAGTATAATCGACTCACTGCGACGTGATCTGAAAGCACGACTATCGGTGGCTTACCGAAATAAACTCTAAACTTCTGCACTACTAAAAGTATTGCCAAAGTTTCTCTTTCCGTTGCCATGTAGTTACGCTGTGTTTGGTTTAAATGTTTTTGAAAAATATGCCACGGGCTGCTGATTCTGTGCCAAAACCACACCTATGGCAAAATCGGAAGCATCAGCCGAAATTTCGAAATTTTCGGCCCACTTCGGGAATTTTAAAACCAGCGCTTGAATTAATCTCTTTTCAGTCTCTCAAACGCAGTGTTAGCCTCAGCTGCCCACGAAAATCTGGCTTGTTTTCTTTTCAGTTGTAACAGCAGTTCGGCTATCTGTGCAATGCCTTAATAGGTGACCCCCTACACTTATACCTAACCTAACCTATCTGTGCAATGCCCTTTATAAATGTTCTATAATAAAAACACATGCCTAAGAAAGAAGAGAGTTTTTTCGCAGTATTGGGCGGTGGGTAGTTTAGTTCTTTATTGCAATTATTTTCAAGTCGTCAGTTTCAATTACCCGTTTTGATATCTTATAGCCTCAATACCCGACGTTTTCTGCCGCGAATTTACACTTACTAGCATTTATTTTTAGGCCTGCGTCTCTTAATAATGTAAAAATTTCATTTAAATCTTTAATGTGTGCCTCAATATTTTCGCTTCAGACAATAATGTCGTAGTGGTAAATAAATGTGGATTTCCCAAGGACAGGTCTTAATATGATATCCATTGTTTGCAATGAAAGTCGCCGGGCTCCACATAAGTGTAAAGGCATTCTAAGAAAAGCATAAGTGTCTGATTTCATGATGAATGCTGTTTTTGGCACATCCCTGGGTTTCATCGCTAACTGAAAGTAAAGTGAGGTGAGGTCTATCGTGGTCATGTACTTGGTTGACCTAATGTTTCGTATAACTTCCTCAATGATAGACAGGGAGTAAACGGAGTACTTAGCTAAACTGTTTAATTTTTTATAATCGATAGCTAGCCTCCAGGCCTTAAAATTTGAGGGAGACAGATAATTTTTTTTCCTGCAAAGTACTACTGGGCTACTTATCTGTTTAATAATTTTATTTTTGAGCATGTGCTGGATATACTCCTCAATGATCTCTTCCTTTACGCGGTCATATCTATATAGCCTGGCTTTCACGGGCTCCTCACTTTTTAACTTAATTTCATGATACGCTATCTGAGTGAGGTCAGGTGCTTCACAAAACAAATCAGCAAAGTTTCTTACCAACTAATGCATTTTTCTTCTGTCTTCGGTTTTTCACATGTTCCAGGTTCAAATCTTCCGGTTCCACACCTTCCACATCCGTCGGACTCATATGCTGTTGTAACGTTTCATCCTGAAAATTAATTTGGGCTCCTGCTGTCTTCAAAAAGTCAGTTCCTAGAATAACTCAAGCTTGTAAATTACGTACAACAAAAGTATTGATTTTTGAATCTCATTCTTTATCTCCACGTTAAACGTTGCTTTACCTATACATAATTTTTAAAATTGCTTCAGAAAAATATTTCCGACAGGAAGTTTGCTTCCGCACTTGTATACACTAAGGCCTCTATCGGCACCTTATTTAATCGAATGTGTATAACAGGTAAGGACAAATTTTTCATTATCACCGAGTTCAACTGAACTTTTGAGGAATTTTATCCGAGTGGGGTGACTGTACGCTTCTTTCAGCCATCCGTCCTTCTGCCACCCTTCTACTTTCGAATTTCTCCGCCAGCTCAAACAATTGTTCTGAAGTACTGGAGTTCCTCACTTCAATATAATTCTGAACTAGTGGCAGTAGGCTTGGCAAGATAATTTGAATTAACTATACATCAGGCTTTTTACCATATAAGAAATTTGCAACTTGAACTTTACGTAAATTAAAGACCTACAGCTCTTCAATTTTCAATTGGTACTTGCCGTATAATTCAGCCTCAAGCTTTGCTCTATCTTTGACCACGGGAAACGCTTTTACCAGAGCATCTTAAAATTTTCGAACGTATATGTAAGGCTGCCTATCTTCCCCAGATGAAATTTCCCTGTACCTTCAAACAAACTTAATGCGTGTGGTTAATGTAGGGCAATCGTCGCTATCGTAATCTTCTGGACTTCGGGAACAGGATAAAGTAAAAAAGGATTTTCTAAATTCTTTAGGAAGCTAGTGACCGACGTTCTTCCCTCGAATGTCACTGTGGGTTTCATGGAGGCCAACATTGTCTCCACGAGGTAGCCAAATAATTCCATTATGTTACTAAGAACCGGTGGGGTTTGCGATGTAGATGGAGCTAGCTGAACTGCAGCGTCGTTGTCGCTCATGAGTTCGGAAAAAATCTGGCGCCACTTGAAAGGTCTGTCTCTGTTATTCCACATACACTAATAATAGATCCTAAAATGAACCTGGCGAATTCTCGCACAGCCGTAAATGAATTACCAGCACAGACGAAGGGGGAAAAGTAACCCTTTATTAATTTTATTAGTTTTAATTTTATTAGTTTAACAGAAAGGCACGATCTTCGTGCGTTACAAAAACACCGTCAACTCTCGGTGAAACTTAAGTGTAAAATATAAATTCAAGTCGAATCTAAAATAAAATAGTGCTGCATTAGCATGTTAAATTACGCTTAATAGGCAACACACAAAACTCACAACACCGAACAGACATGACGATAATCCGAAAAAACCAAGAGGCTTACCAGCCTAACAGCGAGATAGCAACGAAACGTGCGATGGCTCGCAAAAACACTCTCTGAATAAACTCAGAGATTCACCAGTTTAAATATTCACTTCACTTAACTTTAAATTTACAGCCTGACGAAAAAATACTAGGGAAAGTTGAGAGGCTACAGGAAAGGTATCAAACTTAAAATAAATTTGTTATGCAAAAAAACGGAAACTCTACAGTATGAATAAACAAACCGATGACATTTGATAACTGAGAATCCGCATCTTAATATTTTAATGCTCTTACATCCAAAAAATTCCTACGCGTGATGTGCAGATGTTTTCTACTTGAATAATTGCCCCAATATTCATAGTAAGTTCTATCAAACGGCATGGTTCACTTTCAGCTAAATTATTGTAGGAATAAACAAATTAATGACACTCGGTAACTTTCAATCCAGAACTCAATGTTTCAATGCCCTTCAAAAATTCCTCCGTGTAATATACAGATGTCCTCTGATTGAATAATTGTCCTACTATTCATAAACGGTTCTGTTAGTAGGCAGAAATATTTGCAGCTCTTGGAACGAAGTTCGTCGCTATAACATGATTTGCCAATATTATTTCATGGAGGATGGAAATCGTCTCCACAGAAGCGATGACGATTTTAAGGTGCTGGAAGCAGCATTCATTGAAATCATGATTAAAAAAGGCCACTTATTATTAGTAGTATCCTGTCCAATAATAATTTCTAAATATTACTACCCTTTCCCATAACCAGTGTAAAGAAGAGATGAAAGAAAATCCACTAAAATTAATTTCAAAAGCTCCTCCACATTTAGCTCACCCCATAGTCCTTCTGAGTATTTTATTTTGGGTTATATTATTGATCATTTTTTTAAGAGACTCCCAAGTTCATTACAGAAACTAAAATCAATAAACACTCATGAGATTAAAATTGTACATTCTGATACGGTAAATCATGTATTTATTCAATTTAGAACCCGACTGCATAGAAGAAGAAAAATCGTACAAAAAAATTATAGAAACATCGTACAAAAAAATTCATTTACTTCTAGCTAATAAATCATATTTAATTATATTTTGCAACTTTTTCTTTTACTGTCTATGTTGTCGTTTGGACTACCCTTGGCTGGAAAATAGGAAAACAAAGTATACTTTCAATGCTTATTTAAGCTGAGAATCGACTTATTTTATTGAATAACTTTTGAACGTATAAGTTAGTTACTGCATAAGTTGATGCCACTTTATTCCAAGATCTAGCATATCTAAAACAAAAACTGATGAAATAAGATATCATTTTCAACACTTTAGCTTAATATGCTTGAGCTGATGTAGCAGAAAATGTGTTAATTTCCTTTAAAGAAAGCATTTGATAATGATGAAATGCTTAGATGCAAGGTTTAGTGTCCAGTTCTATCTACACATGGCTGGTAGTACAAATCCAACTTTTGTTGCATGAAAATCACTAAAGCCATTATTAAATTATGAAATATACTAGTTAATATTTTCAGTAGTAGAGCAGCATTAAGAATAAAAATCACCTTATTAAATCCGTGTACTACTGTAAACATATATACTGAATTACTCTCTGGCTTTAAGTTTCGAACATTTATATTTCCTTCCTGAATTACTCAAAGTCTAAAGTAAAATGCAGAATTTTATAATTCTTTTTGAACAAAAATAATTTTCAAGCAAAACTTATATGAAGAATTAAAGTATAAAACGTTTCAATCGTTTTAAGGTGAGGGAGTACTGTTCCTGAGCACTGGTAAACATTATCGCATTTTAGATTCATTGTTGGTTTCTTTATTGAACTGTCTAAAAATCAGATAATGTAATAATTTAAATAGTACAGTGAGCGTTATTTCGAGACATTCTTTTAATGGCCGTTGTCAATCGATTTACTCCTAAGCTAATCTAGACCTGCACGGATAATTCTATTATGAAATATGATACTGATGAGCTGGATCTAATGAAAAGATGGAATAGTTAAGTTTAAAGTTTTGAAAAGTTATACTTGAAAAAATCTGAAATTCAAAATTAGATAACTGTTTAATTTCTTGATGCTTACAACTATTATGAAACACAAATTTAGTACGTTAGAACTAATTTAGTGCATTTAAATCTCATTAAATTTGAAAAATTCTGAAATATTCAGTTGAGATTAGTAAAGCACAACAATTAATTTTAGCAGGCATGGATTCATATATGTTTTAAAATGCTAGCAAAAGACCTTAACAATCATGATTTGTCACTATCAACTTGAAGGCAGTATCAAGTCTGCTGTCACATCAGTTCTCAAATTTCAAATCTTATTTATGGGGTATCTGTAATATAAGAAGACTTCTAAACCTAGATAAAAAATGTCAAAAGTATTATGAAATCTTTTTATGCTTCATATCACTTCAGCTTTTACACACTGCACAAGCCTTATACCCGTGTTTCATCCTTCTACATTCGAAGCTCAGATAAAAGAAAAAATAATTACGGCCAAAGTAATGACTGGATCTTATTTTTATTCGTGTGCAACCAGTCGTATCCTCCCATCCCTGAGTCTTTTTCTCAGCATCTTCATTTTACCTCCACCGATTTAAGACAATACGCCAAGTTCTCTTGAAGGAGAAAAAGGAAAAGAGTATTTTTATTTTTTCAACCTTTCACATTATTATCACTTTAAAACATTTTCCGCTTCAATTCCAGACAGTAAGATGTCAGAAAATGCCGCAACAGTAATGTTCTTCGTCTGGAACGCCTTAGAACAGGGGTGGGGAAAAACAGGCCTGTTGGTCGAATGCGGCCCTTTTAACCATTTAATTCGGCCCGTTATGAAATCCTGTGTAACGACACTTTAATTTCTTTCCTACCCGAATTAGTACTCAAAATACCGAAATCAATTAATTACAATTAATTACAATTATTACAATTTATTACGCAGTTATTAAAATTTTAATAACAACATAATAAATTGCAAGATTCCAGCTAGATTAAAGTTACTTTAATAGCTAGATCTTCACTTGAACTGTGTATATGCGCATATACAGACATGACTATACTGTGGTCAACCTAAGTTGAAAACAATAGATATACTGGAAAGCATGTACGTTCTCCGAAGAATTCTATCATTTACAGCAGCTTTAATTTAGAAATTAAACAACAGGAATATGAATATTGCAGAAATAAAAAAGATTGATTAAAAAAGAGAAAGAAAATTTCACCCCTAAATTTTTATTTCAAAATGAAACAGTATACATATCAATCATTTAATGACAGATAGGAAGAGGTAGCGTTTTTAGCGCATTCATCGAGACTGCAAATTGCCAGTAATACAGTCATGTTCCCTCTTTATCTAAAAGCAATAAAGTAATCAATTACTTTGACCTGAAAAATTGAAAGCAGTTGTCATAAAAGTGAGTATTACGAAATACTGTACTACAACAGATGTGAAATGGTTTAGCGTCGCGGTGTTTTTGAAGAGATTTAACTATTTGATGGATCGTAATATTTTAGTCGATTAAAGAAAAAATTAACGACTTTCCTGAATAGCAAAATGACGAATGGTTAAATGATTTCTCGTTTTCTGTTGACTACTAACTTATTTGAGCGAACTACATATTCCACTGCAAAGTAAAAAGCAATATGCTTTAAATATGTACTCAAAAATCAGAGCATTTATGATAAAACTTAGTTTATTTGAGGAAAATTTAAGTGAGAATCAGTTAAATCGCTTTGAAACATTGGAATCAGGAAGACGAAATTTCAGAAATAATGATTTTGTTAAGTATAAAAAAACAGTAAAAGATCTCGTTTTTGGCCCGTTCATTTGGTTAAAAGCATTTACCCATCCATGCCTTAGAAGCTGGTGCATCGTCCAATCATATTTCGAGTTTAATTTGTGAGCGCTGGAAGTTTCAAGATATGAAATTAAAACTACGGCCAGCTAGAAAGAACAGTTAACAGTCATGCTCTTCAGAGCCTAGTGCTTTTGGCGTCAACGTGAAATTTTATTTTTCATATTTTAACAAAGCAATTAAATTAATGCCATTAGTAAAACAATTTGCTTTTCTCTACTCCAGCTCAATATGTCACTTTAAAGTACAAGCGCGAATAAAGAAAAACAATAATATGATAAGAAAGGTATCTTTTGAATAAACAGCAGTAGTTTAATGGTAATGTTAAATGTTTCTGATATAGATCTGTATTGTAACTTAACCTTCAAAGAATACTTCAGCAATAGCAAAATAAAGCAATTAAATACAGATATAATGTACGCGGGCTTACCTTAACAGGAAAGAAATAAGCACCGCAACCATAAGTACAAAATAGGTCACTCACAAATAAGGTAAGGGACTCTCACCTGTTTACTTCTGGCAAATAATAGATGAACCCCCTACATTTCTATGTGACATAAGCTCATATTACCTGATAAGTGAACACATATAATAAATTGCCAGCATTAAGTCGATAAAGTATCAACATTGAAATATATCATAGTTTGTAACAATTGAAAACTAACTATTGTAAAATCTCACGAAATTGCATACAATGAACTGACAAAAATAAGTTGACAATGTATCAGCATATGTATGCAGATTTATCTAAAAGTACGTACTAAGCATTAGATTGCAGACGACACTATTTTTTTTTCTTTTGTTTTCAGACTTACTTACTTATGTCTTTTTCAATCATTTTATGTTCTTTTCTAATTTTGACCGCCATTTGTAAAAAATGATGTAAACAAATCATGATTGTAGGCATGCTCTATTTACTAGAAATGAGTTGCTTCTAGCCACCACAATTTATAATCTCATGATCAATTTTCAAATGCAAATAACAATGTACTGCTAGACAATAATATAATTTTTGAAAATTAATTAACACAAAAACATACTTTACAGCACATAATGAATCGTCAAAATTGAGCTGTTAAAGTCTCAGCACAACTTTTCAACAGTACTTAAATGTAAGCTCTGTAAACAATTTTATACTTCTTAATTAATTCTGATAATAAACAGATCATGTCTGCCAAAATGATTTGTAACGTGGGAACATCACGCATGTTTTTATAATATCCTGAAATATGTTGCCTGTACTCACAATTGATAACATCTTAAAATATGCACCTGCACAAATATGTATATCATGTAATGTATATATAATATGTAAATATGTATATCACCTTTTACTGGAGCAAATTTAATGCTGAAAGGTAGGAGTACCGTTGATGCCGCGGCCGGTGGCAGTACTTGCGCTCGCTCGAGTCACAATTCCCATCTCCACTCGAAGAATGATGCCAGAATGTTGTTTGTTTTCTAATTAGTGTGTGGGGCTAATACCTACTCACTTAGGGTAAATATTAGGTGGTCCCCTCACTTCTACATAACATAACATATAGATCTGTTCCTTGCTTCCTTTAATCAGCTACATAAAAAAAAACCATAGACCAAATGTCAATGCAATAGTACATGCAGACAACTCTTCTCGCTTCACATGACACCTTTGCTTTCTTCCATTTGCTAACATGAATGTCAAAAATGGGACTTCCGGTATTTTTTGTTTAATTTCTGTGAGAGTAAGGGAAGGGTTTGATAAATGTAGTAACGCACCCCGAATCTTCAAAAAAATGTAAGGAAGAAATGCTCGGTTTTTCTGCTCTCGGTCTTAAGGGTGTTGTACTTTATAGGCAGTCATGAAAATATGCTGTTCTGTTGAAGTTTATCTTTAACATTTTTAACCACCTTCATCATCCATTCCAGACGATACAGTAAATAAGCGAAGGGTAACTGCGTACGTTATTCGGTCCGGTTTAGAATCTCTCAGAAGGTATGTAAATGTACTGCTGAAGTGTCTAAGCGGAATGGAGGTATTTAAAAGTTGTCTATCTGAACATCCTCTAGTAAGGCTGGTAGTCGAATAAAGGAATGCTAGAGCGTCTGTTTCCATCTATTGGCGGGAGAGGAGAGAGGGAGCTGTCGGTCAAAATGCGGGACATAGCTTAGGCAAATAATTTCCCTGTTCTGGGCCTAAATTAAATAATCCAATCATTTCCATTATGTTCAGTGCATATTGCTATTTAAAATAAAAGATTTAGTCTTTCGCTAGGCTAAGTTGCAATATATTTTAATCAGACTTTTTCATCAAAAATCCATTGAAAACTAAAAATTTTGAAGTTTCTTATTTAAAATATTTAGCGTAAAATATACTTCAATTATCTATACTAATATCTGTAAATTTTCAAAATTTAAACTTCTATGTCTGATAATACGTAGACTAGCATATTTAAACATTTAAGCGTGCTGATAAATCATAAAAAATCTGGATATTATTTATTAGCTATACACGAGTTTTCTAACATGAGTTCAAGTGAATATCACTCACTGTTCTGTTGAAATAACTGTCAACCTTTATCATCATAATCAATTTTCATCAAAATTTTATTCAACCTGTAACCTAGAAATGAGTTTTACAAGCTAGTTATAGAAATTTTAATAATATTAAATTATTATAGTTAATAATTTAATTTAGAGTCATTTTTGGAATTTTGAGTCATTAAAGTTACTTTACTGGCTAGATCTTTATTTGAACTGTGAAGCGACCATCCGCTAAGTTCAGCAGTATCAGTAACAACACATACGAAATGTGAAGAGACCCTTTCATTCAACTCAAGAACAGTATGTACAGTTGGAACTCAGCTGGAAATAAGACTCGTTGCTGAACTAAATATCTCTACATTTTTTTCAATAATTTTCCTTTTTCTGTGATAGTGATCTTTAAATTTGCAAAATCATAGCACTAACTCATGTTCCTACTCATGAGGACTTGCAAAGCTGCACCGTGTACTGGAAACAGTTCCCAGATTTCATCACTTTATATCATTGAACTTTTTGATATTCGTAGTTGTAGTGATGACTTCCAGTAAATTACATTTTTTTCCCCAAAATACTTTTGTTCTTTCCCTGTATTTGCTGCTATCATTGCAGCTGGTTTATTAGATCCTTCGCTTTGGCAACAAAGACTTCTGATTAATTTATATCTTGCCAATGAGAAAACAAAACGTGAAAATAAGACCACTTAAAAATGGGAATACACTCTATAAACTTTAATAAAGTCCCAGTTTCTTTACTAAAGCAGAGTTATAATATAACTCCGTAAAAATTTCTTGTGACAAACATGCATGCTACCAGGAGGAAGGATTCAAAGATTCCACGCTAATTTTTGATCAAAACAAGAAGGAAAATTCAGTCTTAAAATTTCTATAGGTAAACTGCTCTAATACAGCATTCATATGAGTATGTAAATAAAAACTGTATTTTTTATTCATTGTAATCAAATTATTTGGCCTATCTTATATTAGGCAAAGTAAGGAGGACTTCTTGGAGTGACTTTCTAAGGAAAACTTACACACAAACTTTTTTTACTTTCAAATTGAGTTGCAGGTAAAGCAAACCACAACAATGTTTATACAGAGCCCGTTTAATCACCGATAACCGAAATGAAGCAACTACTGTTGTTGAGTAGTTTTATCCACTCGACTATTGATTAGGCAAATATCTATGTTTTAAAGCATTTAAAGAAAGGTA
Organism: Stegodyphus mimosarum; assembly: GCA_000611955.2. NCBI lineage: Eukaryota > Metazoa > Arthropoda > Arachnida > Araneae > Eresidae > Stegodyphus > Stegodyphus mimosarum. The sequence goes on along the minus strand of KK120609.1, from coordinate 221,902 downwards.
CAGTTTTGTTATAAATACTGTGTAACGCCAATGTTATTATATACTACTTGAGTGAGTAAATAAAGCGGAATGTTTTATTATATGAGAAGATTATATATTTATAATCATTTTAATAACATTTGTGTTTAAATAATCATAAGAAACTTGCTTAGGTACTTGAATCTGTATATTTTAAAGCATAATGCAGAGTATTACTAAATTAACAGATAGTATTAAAACATTGTTTGAGGATAATTTGCAATAATAACAATCTAATTCAATAAAGGAGTGAATTTTTTATTTTCTCCACCGGTCAGTTAAAGACAAAAATGAATAACTGTAATGTAACTAAAAAAAATTAGTTGATGTCTATTAATATTTATTATTTGACTTATCCTGTAAATCATATATTTAAAAGAATATTAGCTTTTCTTCTTTATTATAAAGTCTAAAACTTTTCTCCGTTGTGTACCTGAATAAAAAAAGATAAATGTAAACTTAATTAGATATAAATAATATTAAAAGAAAAAAAAATTTTTTTTGAGGGGGGGACACCGAAAATCATCAGTAATCAGAGGCGTGCAAGTCTTTAATTTAATTAATGAAAGTTCATGCGTCTGACGCTAGAAATATCAAATTATTTTTTCTTATGTGCTGAATCTTTGCTCAAATTTGTAAAAAATATATGCGAAGTACTAGTTTTGAGAAGTTTGAAACAGCAGCGCAAACAACAAAAACAAATTCCCCAAATCAGGGATAATATGTATGTATGGGAACCCAGACCCAAAAGTTTTTTTCCTTCCCCTAGCTAGGCGGAGGGGCAGAAATGGGCGGTGCTTCAATGACGTCATCATATCAGCAGCCGCGTGTTTGGCGGCGGACCGTCTAGTCACAGGTATGTGCGTAAACTTGGCCTGAAGCTACTTACACTACATTCTTCCCAATATTAAAATGGGCTAATCTACCGTTTTCTTTAACGATGCCTGATTAAAGTATAGATTTTACTATCATCATCAAGCTCCGAGCGCCAAAAAATTACACCATTTGTCCGAGAACAAAATCTTCATGGTGCTAAGGGCTTCTAACTTCTAAAAAATTTTCTTTGTAACGAAGAGCGTAGTTGATAGGTCTGAAAGACGGGGGTCAATCGGAGATTTTCCAGTTCACCCGCGTGTAAAATTGGGCTTGACATTTTGTTTTTTTATCCCAACGTAACATTCCGTTATACATGTGACTTATCTGATCGGAAGGCAATTTTTTTGGGCAAATTATTCGACGCCTATTTTTTTTCAAATATTTATGAACTAAATTCCCTGTTGATCATAATATTTTTATTCTTCATTTTTATGTAAGGAGATAGAATATATTTATAATACAGAGGTGCTCTAAATACCAGTAGAATTTAAAAATTTATTTCATAGAATTTATAAAGTATGATAATAATAATTATTCATAATTATTCATTTAACATGAAAATGAATACTTTTTTAAAGGATTTTATTATATAAATTTCTAGTTATATCCACTGGACGATGCTGCAGCTTAGAATCGGAAATATATAGTTCTGATTTTGAGTCATTACTTTCGCAGGTCAGGGTCCTATCGAGCTATTACGTAAACACATTAATACTAACCTGCAAGAAAGGAAAGCGTTGGATTCTTTTTGGCATTTAACCAAGATGGATCATCTTAACGTACTGCTTCTCTTTTGCTCTTATCTTCGGCACAAAATGAAATAATAAGCTAGCTGACTCTCTCAGTATGAATAGTCATTCAAATCTCCAGATCAACTATGTGATTTTTGATTCTAGAGCTACCTGAAATCATAGAGTATACAGCTACCTGAAATCATAGGGTATACAGAAATGATCCATGCAAAGTCATGTATCAATGATCCCTTGGTTCATAATGATGTCCTCCTCATATTCTGCTATAAGTGAAGCGCCATCAAATGGGTATACAGGCCCCTTCCGCCAAATGGTTGGGCAGATGCTTTCGCCTGGAATGGCCGATTTTATCACCGAGAATATTACCAAGATTGCATATAAAGATGGCAGAAAACATACGAGTTATGCGGCCAAGTCTTAGACGGGAGTCGAACCCACATCCTAGTTTCAGGCTAGTAATCAACCATTTGTTAAGCATGTACAGTGACTGGTAATCATACTTGCAATTAAAAGGTTAATGTAATAAAACTACTTTAGAAGTCACAGTTTTATGTGCTTTTGTTCTATTTACGTTGCCAAACATTAAAAACTTCACGAAGCCTTTTCAGCAACACGTGTACTACGGTTTTAAAAATACAACATTTAACTTTTATATCATCTTCCATGATTTGAAAAGACCGATCAGCAAAATATTAATTGTTTTAATAAGTTAAATATAAAACGTTCGGTACTTCTGCATGCAAAACTCAAGGAGATATTGTTAGTTTCATGCTGTTAGTTACAACGTTAATGCAGAGTGCTCTTATTAATTTTTTTAACTGGCCACATGGAATTATTAACATTTCCTAGCAAACGGAGCCCTTACCTGCCAAAACGAAGAAAATTTGTTGGCATTTCCCCGTAAATATAATAGATATGATGAAAATCTTTTAGAATAGGCACTGCAAAACCGTCTGAGTCAATAAATTTGTACTCTAAAACTTCTCGAATTTTGAGCAATAAAAAATGAAATATTTTGCTAATTGGATTTTTCTCCTTTGGGGATCATTAAAATTTTTAAATTTTTATTTACGAAACTCGCCTACTCCTTAAATTTTTCCTTCAAATCCCGCGCACTGTAAAAAAAAAAATAAAAAAAAAAAAAAAAAAAAAAAAGTCGTTCTTTGCAGGCAAAAATTTTGTAAAGTTACAGAAATTAAAATGTTACACAAGAATTTCCTATAATGTTAACAGTCTGAAAAGAAATAGTGTCTAATGCAAACGATTTGCGAGTACGTTTACGGGTAAAGATGAGGGTTTCAGTTTAGCGCGCAAGAATCACGTGATCGATTGAACGATCAAGGATCAAGGAAGTGCAATTTACGGAGTACTTAGGCAAAATAACGCCTGTACATTATCTAAGAATTAAAATTATCATCAAAAGAGGGGATGTTCTAATAGGGTAAAAATTTTGAAAAGCCAGAAGCCTTAGGAATAGGTGCCTTCACACTGAGACAAAAAAGGTAAAAATTCAGAAGGACTAATTTTGCGCCAAAAAAGGGCCAGAATAATTTAGATAGGGGCAGTCATCATATGTTAATTTTGAATAGAAAAATAAAAGGCCGATGTGATCGATTGAAGAGTGGGAAGAATATCTCAATCAATCAGAAGACAACTGTTTGAATAAGATAGTAACAAAAAACATGGCTGCCTGCGTGTTCGTAACGTTCCTGAGCGGTAAATAAAACTTTTAAAGTTACTATTTGAAATAGTTTTGTTTATTTTTGTATGGACTATTCTTATGCGCTTTATACTGTTAGATATATTGATTAAAGCTTTTAGCTCTTGCTACTAGTAAATATCAATGCTCGTAATACGTATGTATTCTATTTAGGATGTATTCTAATATGTACTCTATTTCAGATGCTCCAAATATGTATTCTATTCTCTATACTCAACCAAACAATATGCATTATATAGATGTTCTTTACTCAAACGGTAGGGTGATTTGGACTAGAATGAGTATCTAGCAAGCACAAGAACTATCAGCACTGAATATAGTGCAAAATATTTATTCCAAATGTAGATCTAATAATAGTATTTGTGATTGTGAATCCAATAAATTAAGTATTTAATTGACCATTTTATTTATAACCAGTATTTTTTATGTAACCAGCAGTAATTACTTGAAATAGTGATATCGTATTAATTTCGTATGAAAATTTTATAATTCCAAATTGAATAATTACATTTGATTAAAAATTTATCGTATGATAATTTTCGTAATGTTTTGTTTTACTAACTAGGTGCAACTTCGTTATTCCATATATTTTCATGTATTAATATCAACAGGGAAAAACTGAAAATGACATAAAATATTTTTCTAGCAATCCGTTAAACTAGTTGTAAACAAAAACTAACATATTGCACTTTATTCCCAAAAATATAATTTCATTAATATTTTATAAACTACGAGTTTTGTTATACTCTATAACTGCCATTGCATATTTATAATTTTTTAAACATTTAATGTAGACTTTATTTTGCTTACTTTTAATACAGTTTGGAAGAATAACAGTCTTATTACTAAGATAGTATGAATGTTGTAATACGAGTATAATACATTCCTTGACAAATGCTTATCTTAATCAGTAATATAATATGTAAAACATAAAATAAGTGCTTTTAAAAATCAAATTGTAACTATGTGGAATTTAAAACTATTCCGCATGTGTATATCAGTATTAAAAATGAATTAATGATTAAAAAAATAATTTTGTAATTAAACATTAATTTTAGGATTAACAATATAAACATACATAAATACAATGCGAATAAAAGCCACTTTTCAATACAAATCCCTCCATAATTATATGCTTTCCTTAGGCAAATAGCTTTACATGCTTTGTCATGTTCCAACAAACCAAATGATGCAAATATGCACTGTGCATTTGTAAGCTACATTAGTTTACTTACAGCTTGGCATTTAGTTTTCCAATGATTTGCTAGTCAAAACTAAGATAGAATGTAGATATCTTTTAAATAAAAGAAAATTAGGAAGGTCTGATTTTTAGGCATATATATATGAAGATTGATTTTTTAAAATTATTTTAAGTTAGCCAAATTAAATTCACATTTAAGTAAGTATTTGTGACTTTCAATAGCATCTGTTAGAAGTCTTCATTTCAATTGTAGAGTTATTAGGTTATTTTGAAGCAGGTGACGTGGAAAGCCCTGCCCGAGACTTAAACCAGGACCTCTCGAATACACGCCGAGTGTGCTGTCGTTACACCACGAAGGCATCCTGGAAGGAGGTAGAAAATACCTTATGCAATAACTGAAGGTAGTATTTCTTGTTAGCAAAAAGAAAAGCAATACTATGAAAGACCTGAAGTGTATTTATAATTTAAGCAAGTTGCAGTTGCAGAATGTCCAGTGTTCCAAGGGACCCTTTTTAAAAATTTTTAAGTCTAAAAATGAACTTAATTCTCATCCTATTTATTAATACAATTTCTTAAAGAAAATGTCATTTGTTTTCCTTAGCTGTTTTTCACAAAGATACATGTCTATATATATGGAGAAAAAGAGGTGGTAGCATGTTTACTCGCAGATTTTCGCCCCTTTTTAAATTTTACAGGACGAAATTAGAGAGGGGAAAATTATTCTATCAATTTAATTTCGAAGGATGTGATTACAATAAGACGGTATAGTGGTTAAGGGAGCCGACTATGATACCAAGTGCCCGGGTTCGAATCCCGAAGAAGGCATGGCTGTAACTATCAGTCCCTTTATAGGTGGCAAAGGGGGTCCACGTCCATAATAATGTGACTACCACTTCTGGTCTTAGTAGTGGCCAAGCCGATGTCGGCTGAGGGTCCGCCATTGGGGAAAAAAATAATAAATAAAACTTATGTTTGGCGTAGATTTGAATGGGGCGGAAGCTTCTTTTATTGGAGCTCCGGCTAGAGATGTCTCTTATAAGCTGAGACGTTTCAAAGACGAGCTCCGATAAACTCTAGCTGAATTTAAGCTTTGATTACTGGCACAGCAAAAATCAAATGACAGTCGATCTAATCCCATGTTATTCGAAGCATGTTCAATTAATTGAATCCATAGGTGCAATTAACGGAACATGCGTCAAGAAACACTGATAGATGAAAATCGTTGGTCTTGATTTAGGAGAGAGTGCTTATGGCACAATGTTATTCCATTACCCAAACTAACTGAAAGGAGACAATTTCGGAAACCACTTTATTTCGAATAACCAATACGAAGTTTGTTTTCATTAATGAAATGAATGGGGAAAGTTTCAAAAAGTTCTTTCTGCGGTAAGGAAAATCAGAAAAGTATACAGTAAATAACCTTTCGGGTATAATTTCATTATTTTGGATATTCAGCCGGACTCCACTATAAGTCTGAGACTGAATGAGTCAAGCATTATGTCCGTATAACTTTAAAATAAAAGTAAACAGTGTCCATAAAAGTCCTGAGGCGGCCTTTATTTTCACAAAAGATTTTCGTAAATATGTGCTTCTAATTACAAAGATGTTTTAAATGATGCAAATACTCTCCTGTTGTGGCATAAGAGGGACTTTCATACGACAAAACTTTACTGGGATGTTTCAGAATTTAGGAGTTATGTTGTAGAGGCATTAGGATTTATTTGGAAGCGGAAGATATGAAAAATGAGCAATGCCCTCGCCGGGACTCGAACCACGGACCTCTCGAATACGCGCCGAGCGTGCTGACCATCACATCACGATGGCATGCCAAGAAGGCGGGAGAAATACCTTACATACTCCCCCTTTTAAAGGGCGACTGGGGACTAGGGGACCCAATCGCCAAATCCTGGTGGTGAAGAAAAATCATTTACCGCCTTTTTAGTTCGGGCGCCACCGTAGAGACATTACGTATTTTTTTAAAGCAGGAGAGATGAAAAATGAGCAACGCCATCGCCGGGGCTGGAACCACGGACCTCTCAAGTACGCGGCGAGCGTGCTGACCACTACACCACGAAAATATGCTAAGAAGGCGGGAGAAATACCCTATAATGTCGTTTTTCTCTGCTCACTATTCTCGGCTTTCTACTTTCTCGACTTACTTCTCGGATCAGTTAAGAATTATTCGAATAATTTGAAATTGATTTTTTTCTCTTTAACATCAGTTAGTGATTTTGTTAGTTTTAACATGTCTTCAAATGCTAAAAATACGCTAGTAATGTTCTCATATAGTGTTATTACTTTAGAATTATAATCTAATAACCATACAAAAATTCATTAAACTGGAAATATTTTACATTTTTAATTTCTGCCACTTATGTTTCGGCTGTGAGAAAATACTAAAACCTGCAACTGTTTTCTAGAATTAGAATGCTACATGATTCTGTGAATAAGATCTCCTTGTTGAAAAACATTATATTGATCAATATTTTTTAAGCAGTCTGCACAGAAATTTTCTTCAATTAATCTATTACCACCCGTAACCTTTTTCTAAAAACACATTTCATTTTTAGCTAAGTATAAATGCAAACAATTTGGTTTTCAATTTGTGTATGACCCCTGAAGATGATCTCAAAAATTAAATCCTTTCTTCAGTTTTTATTGTACGTGAAGTAAATTCTTGTATTTTACTTCTTAGAATGAGCTGAAATTTCTGCTAAATATAACTAGATGGACCAGCGGAAGTATAAAAAATTAGATTTCGTAATTATTACAAAAGTCATATTTAAAATTTAGAAATGCCATATCATGGATATTTTACTTCCTTAAAGCGGTTGTGAAAATAAATGCTGCATAAAGACATTTATGCACAAGAGCTATAACTGTGGCTTATAACCGACAAATAACTACAGAAAGAGCTCAAATCGGAAATAAAATGTAATTTGTTTTGGTTTATTTGATTACGGCAAAGCACACGAGGCTATCAGCCTAAGTGGAGGGATACCTTCATGGCAGTCTTTCTAAGACAAATCGTCTCGTAAACACGTTACACAAGGGGAAAAGTCACGAAAACGCTCATGCAGCCAGCCCGTTCGTCGAGATTTCAACCCCGGACCGAACTACCACTGTTCAGCGACTTTACCGCTCGGTTGCTGTTGGGATAAAATGCAATTAAGTAATAGTTTACGAATTTCTAGTTCCAGATAAAAGAAATATAGAGAAGGAAATGGTTTATTTGCATTCCCTTTACGTTTCTTTAAATAAAATGCATAGCTTTACATGATTTAAAACTATGCCGTTAAAACTTTTAATTCCGAGCTAATAAGAGCTACAAAGTTCATTTTTGCCTCATGAAATAAATAAAATCTCAGCTTTTATCTTCCTAAATATACTTCTTCTCTACGCTGACGTATTTTTTACGACATGATTTAAAAGAAATCAATGGATCTTTCAAACCATGACGTGAAAATTTGGTCACAAATTGATTTCCTTTAAGACAGAGTTAGTATAAATTAAGTAAACACTCTCCTGCTTACTTGTTCTATAGTGCATTATGGTGTCACCTTTCCGTCTGAAATTTCATTGCACTTGAAACAAAGGAAAGAGTACTAATGAGAAACCGGAAAGAAATGCAATAATCTGTAATGAATATGAAGTGTCATGCAATGGGCATAAAAAAGATGATGGTTGTCATACTGGGGTGAAATATCCTGAACAATACGGTACTGCGACAAAATTTCTTTTAATTCTACGAAAATTTAAATTTTGAACCTCCCGTCTTGTGAATGCCTTGTGAATGTTTAGCTAAAAATGCAAAAATGTGTTAAAGAGTAGCACTTTCGTACGATGCGCTGATTTTCAATAAAGTAAACAGCCCATTCCTTCACAAATTGGACTAGTTTTCATGGAGAAAAGTTGTACACATCTATAAACACTATATTTATACTATCTATAAACATGCACACTAGAACGAAAACTGGATTTCAGTGTAGCTGTTACACAGCCATATATCTTCTTTAGGAAAGGAAAGTCGCCTTCTGTTTTTCGTACTTATAATCATACATATATTCATTTACTAATATACGAAAGCTTGTAACCGAATGAAAAGGCTCTCATAGCGCGAAACGAACTTAAATTCGTTCTGCTTTGAAAATACTTTTCAGATTTCTGTCGGCTTAAATTAAACTCAAGCCACTAGTCAGAATCAAGGACTTTCCTTTCATTAGGATAACATTTAGCAAAGGTAACATAATCATGAGAGAAATCGCACGGTGGATAACTCTTCTAAACACTGGTAGTATGCCCCAGGATCGTTTCCTAAATTTGCTGCAGGTGATTTCCTCCTTTTCTCCATGTATAACAGGAACATAAATTAGTTCCTTCGGAAAGTCCTTAACTTCAGAAAGTCCTCTCTGTAATCATGTCTCCGACTGTTTGCTACAGTAAATTAGCCAAGCAATTAACCTAAAAGATTATTAATTAATTATAAAAGTTAGTCTCACGATCTACATGAAGATAGTTGCAGTTTATTGGGATCCACATTCATATAGTAGCTTAGCATTGATTTCTTCTTCTTCTTCCTTTTTTTTTT
>KK120609.1:176578-201622 GCA_000611955.2 Stegodyphus mimosarum | reverse complement strand
CTGTTATTTTACCTCAAGTTGTTTATTATAAAATATTCCAGCTATGCTTGACACTAGTTTAATGCACAGGCTAAACAACTTTCTGATTTCTTTATTCTACTCGAATTTCCTATGCCGTTACCTTGATGTTCAGTTTTTCCAACATAGTCAAATGAATCTGAATTCGTATTATAATACATAAGGTAAAAAGATTAATTTAACTTGCTATTATTCAACTTATTTTTATTACGCTTATTACGAAATGTCACTGTTACGTCATTCTGGTTGTAACTGGATAAAATATAACGACAGCTTGTTATTCTACGACTTGTAAAATTGCAAATCTAAAAAAGTACAAATGCTGTTTGGAGAGTGCTAAGTTAGGTCAACTATAAAACTCTAGTTTAACACAGAATGAATCAGAATTTGGTCTTCAGCTCCAATATCTAGCAATCGTCAGCTCAAATTTAATTCTTAAGAATTATTAGACAAGTAATAAATTTGTACTTACCAAAATATGAGTGCATTCCGGTTCACCAACTCCCGAACTTCGCAGCCGCAGAGTCCTTCTGATCTCTGTTAAATATGCAACGTTAATTTCCTATGCAAGCTGATTAAATAATTACCCGTGTTTTTAACTTCTACCTACTTTAAATTCTGGTGAAGGACGATGAAAACGCAGAAAGACAAAGAGAATTAGCTTAAAAACGTAATCGGTGTAGTAAGTCGGTAGCAGTATAACGAACTATTTTAAATAAAACTTCACAAAGTAAACGAAATTATTTTGATGTTTTCATTATTTTTATTGTATTTTTAATAAATTTGCCTTTTCTCACAACTGTTCGGGATTGAAGGTATGCCATTCTACTGATGAATTACTGCACATAAGACCATTCACATTAGGTAATTAAGTAATCATTAGGTATGTCAAAGCAGTCCTTCGCAGGATTTGAACTCCAGGCCTCCCAATGCTAGCAGAACTGCTTCTAATTACACCACGAAAGCACATAGTAAGCAGATAGAAACGCTTTACAACCTCAGATTTCTCTTTTCTAGATTCAATTCATTCTCTGTTTGGTCTTTGAAAACGAAGAACGTCTTAAACGAATGAAGCAATGCTGAAAACATCATGCTTTTTTTCTTTATTTTTGTATCTAGAAGAAAAATAGAAAGCATACATCATATTCTTGTCGATTTTCTGATTCTGTCTATCAGAAGAATAATCTTTCGTAAAACTAAGCACTTTAAAAAAATTGCGTTGTTAAAAGAATGAATTTAGTGAGCCAGGTCCAGAAAAATGCTTCAGTGATTTCTTAAAGTCAGCCTCCGAATCTGTGAATCAAACGTTTCGAAGGGGAAAAGGGAGGGATGAGCTTCAAGAAATGTCTGAAATGTGTATATGTATTGCAAAAACGTTTAGATATTAAGATGAAAGTCACTTCCTTTTTAGAAGTAACTTCTGAAAATCTGGTACTTTATGAAAATATTTACGTTATCTGAGAGTGGATCGGTCCATTACATCGCTGATATTCCTCTGAGATTGAATAATTGATGAAGGCGAAAACGTTCAATACATGGCTTCAAACGAAATACGTTGAACCGTCGAAATTGGAAAGCTTTTATTCTTAAAAAGCCAATCGATTACATATTTCTTTTTATTTCTTAAAAAGCCAATCGATTACATTTTTTCTATTTTCTATATATAATCCAACATTTCCTTTGCGTCATGCCAAGGAAATGTTGGATTCTTTGACTTCCGACGTGAATATTTTTCACCGTCTTCTAGATCAGGGAACAACGATGTGCTACCAACGAAGCAGTTTTAAACTCCGCGTCTTTCGGAACTTTCTGATATACTTGAACTCTAAATTTCAAATATTTGAACAAAAACGCTCGTATTTGTAATGAATTATATTATTTTAAAAACTATATGAATTGCACAAGTAAACTTTTGACAAACTTGAATCTTAATGACAACTAGATAGCACTGATAATCAATTTTCGACTGAGAAAGTGCTCGCAGCTTTTGAAGGTGTGCTCCTGTCAGTTTTGACTTTTGTGTGTGTGGCGGGCGGTAAGTGGAAATTAGCATTTGAGGGTTAGAATACTTCGAGGTGTCCAGAGATTAGAATTAGTAGTTATTAAGAGCTAGACTGCAGGTATTTAGCTACCTGGACCAGCTGTGTATTGTTCGTAAAATGGCTGATATTCATGTTTTTGAGTTAGATTTGGTTTTAAGTAAGACCACGTGCCGTATTTCATTTAAAACATGTTTCAAGAGTTGTTCACTTAGCTTGCTGCAAGTTCTTTAATCTTGTGTTGGCAGTAACTGGTCAGCAATAATAACTGAGGCCTAAGATAAGCTATCAAATGAAAGAAGAGCTTCCTAGTAGGGAATTTAAATTTAGAGCTACAAATTGAGTGTTATCTCCTCCATTCGCAAACCTTATCAGTAATCTGAGGTAAGAGGCTGCAAATGATATATGCATAGCACGCTTATGGTAAGGAAATATCTTTAACCTTTTAATGGTCGTCAACGCGCTCAGTTCGCATTCTAGTTACGCATCGTAGTGGGCACAAACGAACGCACGCACATTACAAATTTAAGACTGAGACATATGGTGCGTATTTGAGAAGAAAGAAATGCAGACACCAAAGGGTTAATACATTAAAAATGCTAAAGGACCTGAAGCCGTTTCCTTTATCCTTAATTTACCCAACTTTCTAAAACTGAATATTACTAATTTTAGGTGGAACAATTCACTAACGAAGAAAAGGTATGAAATCATGGAGGACTGAGTTAAACTGAAAGACGTCGTCATCAACTATATAATTAAAGATGGTAAAATTTTTAAAAAATGGAGCCGCAGCTAAGAGTTTTTGGTCAGAAGTAATAAACTCAATTATTTCCGCGTCGCTGATAAAAAATTGTAATGCCAAGAGTCATTAATTAACCGAAATTTAAATACTACCGCAATTAGAAGGAAAGGTCTTCTTATTTCCACTCGTTCTAAATATGGCAGAAAGAAGCATATTAATGATGAAAATGTAACGAATTCGAAAGTAACGCAGATTCTATTGTCTTTTGAATCTAGTATAATTAACATTTCTAAACGTTGTCTACATATGTAGATCAATTACAAGACACAAGGCAGTAGCAATTAATCAGGAACAGAAGGAAATAAAGTTTCATTTTGATACGTAGTTTATCCTTGAAGGAAATGGAGAATATACGTGGAAGATATAAAGTTTTAGGCCTGGGCAATAGGCCAACGTCTTCCAATTCTTTTTTTCCAGCTGCAAGCAAATTGAAATGTCAGTTTGTTTTAAAAACTCGTTGTAAACGCTTTTTAGGGCAGTTCGAATTTGAAAAAAAAAATATGTCTGTAACCTGAAAATGCACATAGGGTTCCGCAGTGCTATGTTAGGTTAATTGCTATACACTGTAAAAAAAAACCCGAAGTTTACAGGCAAAAGTCGTGTATAGTTACAGAATTGCGAACTTTTACGAAGGAAATACCTGTAACGTATACAGGACCGCAATCAGCTGTAAACTTACAGGAATTTTTCGAGAAGTTTTACTTTCAATTTGCCCGTAACGTCTGGTCACGTGGTTTAGAAGCGGAGACGAAGCTGACCAATCAGGGAAAGTAGAATGACGTACATTATGGAAAAAAAATTCTACATGAAAAGAAGATTAAATTTTACTATTTTTTTCTTTATGTTTACATCAGATTGTTGAAAAGTAAAATAATAATAAAATGTTACAACATTCATTCTAGTACTTAAAATGTAAATTTACACATGGAAAAGCTATTAATTTACTATTGTAAAGTAAATTTAGTGGAAATTTCATAAAATGCATTTGCTAATATGTGATAGTTATATCATTTGATATAAATTATGGAAAATCAAGTTATGATACATCAGCTGCATATATTAATTTGAATAGTCAGCTGAACGCCAAATTTCTTCGATATCCGAGATCACATGTAATCAAGAATAATTCTTTTGTGTTATTTTTTCATTTAAAAATCTCTTTTTGGTATATTTTAATGTGAATCACTTTCAAAATTATCCTCATGTCCCATTCTGTTTGTTATGTTTGAAACTCTTATTACATTAAAAATGCGTTCAAAAAATAATTTATTGCTAAATGTTTGAAGAACGTTCTATTTCTTCTTTTAACAGAGTATCAATTTGGATTGCAGTTAGTTTTAAGTAATTGTTGTTTGCATTTTCAAGAGCTACTTGATGAAATTAAACAAATTAGTTCAGATTTTTTGTATCTGTGAGTTCATCTTAGAAACCTAAACATTTTATTCTAATTTCTTCATGTGTATATATTTTAAGAATGAATAAAAATTGCAAATTCACTATCCAATCATACTGAGTAATATAAGTTGTTGATACAGCCAAACTTGAAAGGACCCATTTTAATACAAGATTAAATAAGTCATTGCTTAGTTTCGGGCGTCATATTTCTTTGGCATTAAGAGTGTCATAGGGTGAAGGTAAAATCAGAGACTGGTTTTCATCGTTCATATTTGTTAAAATTATAAATTTTGATGGTACAAAAGTTATGAAACTCCATGCAAACATATGCTTAAAATATTTGAACTAGTTTTAAAAAATAACAGCAATTTTAAATGTAATGGGCAGTACATTGTAAAGGCTGTTTCTCATAAATTAAAACTTTTTAGCATTTAAGATAGCTTCCTGTAAGTTACAACTAAATAAATGACTCTTAAGCATAAAAAATATGAAATTTTTGTTTAGAGTTAAACTTTTTAAATAACAGTGCCAGAAAAATATACTTTTTAAATGATTTTAAAATATGTAAACCATTGTTTGAAGTACAAAAAATTCTTCCTCAACAACTATACCTCTGCGAGTGAGTATGCTAAGTATTCTAGTAATACAAACATTCATATTGAATCTCAATAAAAATCATGCTTTGTGAAGTAACCACCTCCTGAAATATGAAAATTTTACAGAATTTCGGATGGTTATAAAGAACTTTAACTGTATATTTATACCTGAGTATATCATATCGCTGTTAGATTGTCAATGCAATTAAAGTCAATAAGTTTTCGGATTCTGATTTTGTACCTTGTCTTTCAGTATCTAATATTTTTCTTGCCACTGTGTTAAGTTAGTGTCTTAAGTACCACTTAATACAATCAGGTATCATCTGTTCTTGTTGTAAAAAGTAATTGTAATTAGTAAACAGCTGAATATCTATAAAACTAAAGATGTCACTCTGTGTAAAAAATACAAGTATTAAAATGTCTATGAGAGGAAGATTTAAAATATTAAATCTGCAGTTTTGATCCGATTTAACACATTTTGAGAATTTTTTAATGTTGATCATCAAGCTTAAAGCATACAGATGAAATTACCAGTATAAACCCATAATTCAATTCCTGTTTCATATTATTTGATTAGGTATCACAACACGGTGTTTCTCAGACTTTTTTCAAATAGAGATTACGTTTATAGATTATATTTTGTGAACCACCCTGCCGTTCCCTTCGAAAGCAATTTTTTTATCATATGTTACTACTAGTACACTTATATTTTTAATACACTATTAAAATTTGTTATATTTTATATTGGTATTAAGTTCATAGAAGAAAATTTATATTTGTTTCTAATAATGAGAAGGATCAGTTTTGATTTTTGCGTGGCTCTATGTTTGGATGTATGATAATAAGAAGTACCGCAGTCATGGTACTATAAATCTCTTTTATTGCTAAGACTGAGTGATAAGTCTGTAGGTAGAGTAACCAATAATAAATTTCATAAAATGTCAGTCTTAGAGAAAAACGTGGCAGATGACTATCATATGAAATTTCTAAACTGAGATTTTTAGCTAAATTTTTAATTAATTTGTTTATTTATTTTAGCCCAAAGGGGCAGTTTGCCCAGAAGGACTATTAATTTCGTTTTGGCATTTTGCATCGATTCACTACAAGCGTTGTTTCACTTTTCAAACTGTTGCCACCAAATGTTATCGCCTTGTATTATATTTAAAGAAATAAAATAATGAAGAATCTGTATAAATGTATATATGTCTCTTGCACTGTGATAACACAACAGTACCTAGAGCTATCAAATTTTTAATAATGTGATCCTCCTGCGAATATGGGCGTCTATTTGGAATTTGTTTTATTATCGATTTCATATTTTGTAAAACCTTAACAAATTTTTGATTAAGTCAAGGATTTCAAAGCGAGCAATGGAAACATTGTACAGAAAAAACATTTTTATCTCCAGCGCAAGAGACTGTGTTTCGGAAATTTTAAAGATATACTGATTTTAGAATTATTTTACGATATTGCTTTTGAACTTAATTTTATGGTTTAAGTGCAAAGAACATGATATTTAATAAATAAAGGTAACACACAAAATGTTTAAAAAACGCCGGTTTGGACATAATTTAAAATCTGAAACCTTTCAGATTTTTCATTTCTAGTCTTTTTTTTTTTTTTTTTTTTTTGTCTGTTTTGGAAAGTTAGGAGGACCATAAGGGCAAGCAAGGATTCACAGATTGAGAAATGCTGCCTTAAAACATTTCAACTTCTAGAGAAATTATTCTTAAAAAAAAATCTGATCATTATTATAACTACATCACAGATTTATTTTATATTACAGACAAATCCAGTAAATATCTAACAAACCTCAAAAAAGTACTTTCTGCAAAATGAATTATTTAAATTTGTACTGCATTTGCTTCAAAAGTCGCGTGCTACATGCAATCTATATCTCATATTATGATTTCATGAAAGGACCCATATGAATTTTATTTTGTAATGTAATTATTTAATTTGTAAAAAAGAGATTTAAATCCTTTGCAAAATGTGCAAGCATGTTTGCAAGTGTAGTTATTATGAAGAGATACTTAATTGAAATGTCACATAACAAATTTAGATTATATTATCATGTACTTTTAAAGAATGTGTTTCTTTATTTAGGAGCCATGCATTGGATCGTACAAAGAGGACTGTTCCTTCACAACTGTGATTCATTAAAAAGAAAGAGAAGAATAATCAAGAAATCAAATATTTTATTTATTCAAATAAAAATTAACTTATTTTTGTTTCTATGTTCTGGGTGTTAGAATAAATAATTTTCTTTGAGAGTGTCCCCTTAATGTAATAAAGAATATTTTTGATATACACTGATGTGCAAAAATTAAGGACGAAGTCGAAAAATTAGCATATCAGCTGAACGAAGAGGCAGAGCCGACAGAAAGACCAATCAGGAGATTAAGTAAGGTGATGTACGGTAGCACATGCGCAGATATGCAGGTAGACGTAATGGGGGAGTGTCTGAGTAGTATAAAGCATGTTGTCGGTGTAAGATCAGTATTTCTGGCAAAGAGATTGCACGCCGTATAGCAGTTAAAATCACACCGAGTTGCTGCCTCAGCGAGAAATGGCGAATAATCAATCTGTTAGACGACATCTGGATGCTTTTACCCGAGGTCGAATCATTGGGAAGTTGGAGGAAGGCCGCAGTGTGACAAGTGTGGCTGCAGAGTTCGGAATTGCTCACAGCATCGTTTCACGACTTTGGAGACAATTTCAAACTACAGGAACAGCTATCCGGGGGTTTAGTAGTGGTCGTCCACGAGGAACCACACCCGCAGATGACCGGTATATTGCCTTACAGGCCAGAAGAAACAGGCGGCAGACAGCGGGAGAAATCGCTAGACACACGACACAGGCGACTGGACGACCGATATCGCGTTTTACCGTGGCCAGAAGACTGCACGGTGGTGGTCTGTTTGCACGACGCCCTGTACGGTGTGTACCTCTAACGCCTGCCCATCGGAGAAGGCGTTCTCTGTGGTGCCGGGAACACCGGAATTGGAGAGACAATGAATGGGGACGAGTACTCTTTACAGATGAGAGCAGATTTAGTCTGAGTT
The DNA here is from genome assembly GCA_000611955.2 of Stegodyphus mimosarum. Lineage (NCBI taxonomy): Eukaryota > Metazoa > Arthropoda > Arachnida > Araneae > Eresidae > Stegodyphus > Stegodyphus mimosarum. Next base: position 193,707 of record KK120609.1, on the reverse strand, counting down.
GCGATTCTAGACACATACACATCTGGACAGAGCGGGGAACACGCAATAACCCCTTCAACATCATCAAAAGGGACTGTTTTGGAGGTCGCGGAGTTCTCGTTCGAGCAGACATAATGCTTGGTAGCCGGACCAACCTTCATATCTCCCAAGGAGGTTCGTCACCTGGGACTGCTATTGTAACGAGGTTCTTCTTCCTTACATGCGTCTTTTCACAAGGGCTATGGGTCCTCAGTTCCTCTTCATGGACGACAACGCTCCACCTCATCGCACAGTTACTGTCGAAGAGCTGTTGGAGAGTGAAGATATTGAACACATGGATTGGTCGGCAAGGTCTCTGGATCTAAATCCCGTCAAGCATGTACGGAACTTACTAGGGAGACCCGTGGCAGCACGTAACTTATCGCCAGTAACGATTCCGAAACGGCAATTGGTGCTACAAGAGGAACGAGCAGCAGTGTCTCAACAGCTCATTAACAAACACATATCCAGCATGCCTAAATGATGTGAAACCTGCCTAGCAGTCAGGGGAGATCATATCCCCTATTAAAGACTGGATGTTTCTTGCTGGACACCCATGACAGGGATGTTTCGGCCTTCAGTCGCATTGCGCTCCATGCTACTTTTTCAATAAAGCTTCTTTTTATCCCTCTGATTTCTCTTTTAGCAAGTGTTGCTTACATTACTCATGTCCTTACGTATTGGGGATCTTACGGTATTAAATATGTTGATTTGGAAAGCTTTTGTACAAAGTTATATTGAAAAAACCGTCTCGTCCTTAATTTTTGCACACCAGTGTATTTACAGATCAAAAAGCTTTTTGAAAATGTATGCAAAAGACGTGTTCAAGATCTGCAATACTATTATTCCCTTTTAAAATGCTACTGTATAAGTTCTAAATGAAGGTAATGAAAATCGTTTAAAATTGTTCAAAACATTATGTTAAAGATTCATCAGTTGCTTAGTATTTTGATAGTCGATTTTTGGGAGGGGGTGAAAAATATATTGGTGAGTAAGGGATTATGTAATGTGATATTAAAACTTCAAAATGGTATGATCTTAAGGAATAATCCTTTCAAAGAAAGGTAAGTGTTTAGAAAATCATGCTAATTTTTAAGGGAAGGAAACAATGGATAATTTGAAGACGTCTTGCTTTTCAAAGAAAATTAAGTGTTTTGTACGGCGTGCAGTGTAAAAACTGACTTTTATTCATTTCTTTCCTTTTACGTCAAAGAACTAGTGTGAAAGAAATTGTTTGTTTTATATACAAAATCTGTTATTAATTTAAAACTAATAGTTCATAGTTAGAAGATTCTTTAACTAAAGGAACTTAAAAAAATGTCTGTAAAATAGGTAGAAACTTTGAAGGAGACAGCAAACAAATTATATAGTTACTATGATAAAATGAAAGGCACTTGTAATTCAGCATATAAAAATACATCCATAAATGGTTCACAAAACAAATTTCCCCCTTTGCTATTTGATTTAACTGCTAGTATATCTGTGAATATATAAGAAAAAATCACCAAGTATTATATATGTATATCGGATTCTCATCCAGGGGAGAATGTGGGCTGTCTTTTATTTATATGCTAATTTTTTGGTTTGTTTATGAATACGAACTACTTTTATTCCAGTTTTGGTATATATCAACATTTTCTCTAACTTTTTTGTTGTTGTTTAATTTATAAAAATGTTAAAATATAATCTGAATCGAAATAAGTGTATATCTGTTTTTCAAGTTGGGTAAAGAGGAGGGGAATGATCTAGCAGTGGTATAAAAAAATTTAGAACCGCTGATATATATATGCTGTTAAATGTATTATTTTCATTTCCACATTAAATAGCTAGAACCACATAAATCTTTAATTTTATCTGTAACAGTTTTTGTCGACTAAATCTAATCTAGTAATATGTAGTTACGTATAATGAAATTCATTATTGGGAATTATATTGAATGTTAATTATAGATCTATCCGCCAGATTTCGATCCGTCGAAAATACCTCGTCTTCGCCTTCCGCGCGATCGCCAATATACAGTCAGGTTAATGTGGCTCCCTGCAACATGAGGTTTGTATTAGTGCGTAATACTTTGTTAAATTATTCGATTTCATGTTTTATCTTCTCAATCATTCATATTTTATAACTGGCATAATGTGTGAGAGTTTACTGAGAAAAGCAGGTGCAGCTAATAAATTTTGTGTATGAGAATTTTCTTTTACTCTACTGTATTGATTAAATATAATTATTCTTTAACGGAAGGTATGTTGCTAATGCTTCTTTAACAATTTATGCTCATGAGTGGATTTTTTAAAAATTATACGATTACATTATATCTAATTCTGAGGGAATTAATATCTTAAAATATCTTTGCAGAGAACTTAGGATTCAGAATGATAGGTTCAGCTTATTGATTATTTAGCCATCTTATCATCAAGAGCATTGTTAAGGAGACAGCATAGGTACAGATAGAAGTGGGTAAGATTTCAGAATTTTACCATTGGTCATGCATAGTCCCACTGCACTAACTCAATACCACCACTACACCATCTCAATTTTGATAGAACTGGGACTGGGTCAAAGGCTCTCCTATCCTTTTTCCTGTTAGGCAGAGCTGGTGCAGTCATTCCAGGTGGCAGAATTTAAAGCCAGTGGAATTTTTAGAATTCAAGTTCTCAGACTACTAGAGTTTTGAACACGCGCGAAACATTTTATACAAAATTTGTAGAGATCATTAAGATTTTTGGAGGTGGAAAACATAAAATACCAGCTGTATCTTGGCCAGGATTCGAATCACGGATTTTCAAGTTTGTTAGTTAGATGTACCAACCACTTATACCATAAGAGCACGTCCGAGGAAAAAAGATAAATCCTTACAAATTAAAATTTTATGGTGGTCTTCTAGCAAAAACATTTGTAATTAATAAATTGTTGCTTGCTCTTCTAAACAACTTCATCAGGACAAACCAGATCGTAATATATAAGATTGTCCCCTAAGAAAATGTAAAAATTATACGACTTAGCGCCAGTTTTTCTTAATTAAGAAAAATGATAAAAACATCATTTCAGAGATAGTATAAAATATTCATTAAGTGAAAAACTGACTTTCATTACGTTTCTAATTTGATAATTTAATGTTTTTAGAAAAGAGAATTTGAAACTCATACCTGCTAGCTTTACTGACGTATAAGGTAAATTTAAAAATGTGCATTCTCAAATTTGCCTCAATTTACACTGGAGAATGCAAATTTCCAAAACAACTACGTGTTTTGACAAACTGCATTCTGAAATAGTGTAGCTGTTATCACTAAATGTTGCCTAAATGGGCTCACTTTCTATACTTTACTCAATGATATCCCTCGATGACATTTGTCATAATCTGAATAAATTCAATTCTTGAAATAAAGCCGTCGGTTTACGATCATTCGCTTAAGATTTTACTTGCGGAATATTTTTTTTAATATTTTGTATATAAAAAACCAGTAGTTCCAAAGTTATTTGATGAAATATTGTTATTAAAGTTACTTTCTGTGCTCTTTGAAGGATATTCATTGAAAACGTTATTCAGTTTAAAAAAATGATAGATAGAAATCACAGCTTTCTAAGGTAACTCTTTTTAACTTTTTCGAACTATGCATATTCAGTAACTTCCACCCCCCTTTTTTCTTCTAGTTTACCAACGTATAACCTTTTACTGATTTATTTCATATTATCACAAATATACGCTTGCTAATGGCCAAGTGAATAAAACTTGGGAAAATTGGTAGTTCGACATGGGTTCGATACCAGCCGAACAGACTGGTGTCGAATGATGCACGAGCATTTTCGTCTTTTTTCCTATTTGTAACGTGTATACTAGCCTGTTTTCCTTCGAAATTCCTCCACGAAGGTATCCTTGCCTTCAGGCCGATAGCCCTTATGTGTTTCTCCGTAATCAAATAAAAAAAATCAAACCCTTCCTTAGACAGATGGCCCTATTGTTCCTTGTTCTAATTCAAGAAATCGCATTCGCTACTGCGATAATTTAATAGCATTAGAAAGAATAAAATAATATTCTTGATTTCTAATGGAAAGATTGGATGGTATTTCAAACCACTTTCAAGAATGCCAAAGACTAAAGCACTTGAAGATGCTTCAGTTCCCCCCTCCCTTAAGTCTTTTGGAATGTCTTATGAGTTCGAAACATTTAATTATCTTTTGTCTCGTGTGTTTTGCCATATTCAGTTGTATAAACAAATAATCAATACAAATAGGCATTAATATCAGGTGTTCAATACCTATTTTAGCGATTTCTGATATCTTTTAACAAAATGTTAATGCCACATGATATAGCGGAAGATTTTCTACCATGATTTTGGGCTTGGCTCATATATTATAGAAAAAATAAACATTTCAAAAGTTTTTACCTCGTTCCCGAAAACATTGCTTATAAGAAAGAGACGAGAGGTAAAATGTGTAAAAAACAAAGGCCCACACTGGTTAGATGACTACGAGATAATACGAATAAACGCTTCAGCTAAGTAGAAGAAAAGTAGCTGTCTTTATTTATTAATTGACAGCGATTCAATTAAATGAGTGTGTTTTTATAAAAAAATCTGATAGCAAGATCAATAAGTGTGAAGATAAAGTTTAAATTTACGACGCATTTAAAGGAAACAAACTTTCTTTCATCCTTCTCTAACAAAAATGTTGCGCCAGAAGCTTTCAAACCGACACTCTGAAATACTTTTCTTTTTCTTTTTTTGTAGTATATTAATATTTATAGCAGTTTCTAAGCTGATTTATTGATGTAAAGTTAACTTTTTTAAGATACAGTGTAGAAAAGTGGTTCTCAACCTGTTTTGCTCATACACCCCTTTCACCATTGGTAAATCATTCCTCCTCTTTCCAAAACTGGGAAGATACATTTGCGTTTAATTTAAATTATTTTTAATTCGCTTCATAAACTAAACAACAAAAAGAATAGAAAATGTTGCTAAATATCAAAACCTGAATAAAAGTAATTTTTTACATTAATAAACTAAAAGTAAATACAGCTAAATAAAGGCTGACCGCATTCGTACCTAACAGTATGAACCACTCCCAGGTGTAAAATCCCAAGTCTAGAATTTACCATATTTTTTTCGACGTAAGAAACACGTAAAGTCAGCTGAGCTTTCATTGAAATTCGAATAACTGTTCCTTCACTTGCTAACTAGACATGCTAACCACTTTTGCCCCGAGAGTATGCAAGTGGGAAACGATAATTCCTTGCGTTCTCTTCCCACTTAAATAGCGACTGGGTACTAAATGCCAACCACTTACATCACAAGAATAAGCAGGGGAGATATCGTAATGCTTCACATTTCCCTTTTTACACTTAAAGGACAACTGGGGAGAGGTATGTGACCAGGTTGACCAGATCCAAGTAGTGACTAGTTATCTTTTCCCACATTTTAGTTTGGGCATCATTAAAGAGATTCATTAGGTTTTCTTTGCGGGAAAGGTGGAAGAATACACATTGCCCTCGGCGAAATTCGAATCACTGATATTTCAGTCGTAGTTGAACGTTCTAACCAACCAAAACAACATGCACGGAGGAATGCGATTATTCCTTACAACCTCCCATGAAAAGCGATTATTCCCCATCCAAATTTGCAAGTACAGTTCGCATGGCTTAAATGATAAATTCAGTAACAAGTCATTGATTTCAGGATACTTGTGGTACCTTCAAGTGAAAAAAGAAAACGAAAAGTGGGGAGGGGGAAGAAGCTGTTATCTTTTGTGTTACTCGAGCAGAATATTACTCCTTTAGTGGTAAGCTTTAACTCATAATTCGTCTTCATAAACATGTAGGAATCAGGAACAGGATAAGGAATTCAATTTTATTTCATATTAACCGCAGGCCACGTATATAATGCACAAGTGTTTTTTTAAAAAAAAAAGTAATAACTTCCCCCCCCAAACAAAAAATCAATCGCAAATTTTGAAATTTTAATTATTATCAGTACCCATTGTAATTTTATCCCCAAGCATTAAATTCTGGTCATGAATTTCTAAAATTGAAGGTTTATAACGTAACTCATTTATTCTCTATTAAATGACTTCAATATAGAGCAAATTCTTTGGGTCTGCCTGCATTCAAAGAATTCAGAGGATATATTGATTGTTTCTTCTAGATGAACGTTGCATGAAATGAAGTTTTATTTTGGTGTGTGGCAGTACTAAACAGCTTTCTTTATTCCTAAATAAACGTGATTTCATAAATTATTTTCAAAATATAATTTAAACAGCCTACCTACAGAAGCGTATTCAGTTATTTCCTGTTGAAGATTGTTATTTGTAAACCATTCCTTGGAGGCGTTAAAAATAGCTTTATCTAAGAAATGTTCTTAACTAGGTAACTAATCTACCAAAGCCTAATTGTTTAATACTAGTCTTATACGAAAGACAAAATTTGTTACACATCAGCTAGTAATATAATATGAGTTTCTCACTTACCTTGTAGAGACATTAGGTTTATTTTGAAGTAGGTGTGATGGAAAATGAGCAGCACCTTCGCTGGGACTCGAACCACGCATCTCTCGAATACGCGCCGAGCGTGCTGACCACTACACCACGAAGGCATGTGAAGAAGGGGGGAGAAATATCTTACAACCTGTGAGTTTCATATTTCTAAAATGTTGTTTAATAAGGAACTGGATGATGAGAACGTCATTTGGAATAAGCACAGTTATAAAGTAGTTAGTATCACTGATAAAACAGCCCGCCAGTTGTAATTCCCCGATTCCAAAGCGATTTCTACTATCAGATTAGAATCGCATTAAGAAGCAACTTAAGCCACAATGGAAACAGCTTCGGTGGCATCCTCTTCATGCGTAGCGAAAAGTATCACATTGTACCATCACTGTGGTTACTTCTGGTAGCAGCATGATCATCAAGGGTTGTGAAAAGTATCACACAAAGTCATTGCATCTGCAAGTGAATCATTACTTCTTCGGATATTGTACTTATTTATTTGGATGAAAGATAAATGAACTGCATTATAACCATTATTTGCATAAAACACCGCTATATCACATGAAAATAATGTTACGATGCATTATTTTCACATTAAGCAGAAATCAAATATATAAGAAAATATAGGAGTGGATGAAGCTTTGAGAAAGCAGGTGCACTGTCTACCGTTCTATTCCACAGAACGTGGTAGCATCATTCCATCATCCCTTCCTGATCTGAACCACTTCATCATTAGCGCATCTCCCGCAAAGCTCAGTATTAACATTCGGCGCATTTTTATGTTCCTATTGAAACTTGTCGTGACAAAATGTTAGCACTAGACAGTCACTATTAATTACAGTTAAATTTTAATCATTTCCTAAATGATGTCTTATGAATGTTGTTTAACTAAATTCAGCCTCATTTAATTTGCACCCATCTTCTAACTAAAAATTATGTCGCAGCTGTAATGTTTAGCAGCACATTGACGCAGAGCAACATATTTATATTCCAGCTCTTTTAGTGCCATAACAGAGAAAATAAATAAAGTCAAGAATATAAAAATTATGCTAAGAAAAGTTTTAACTTTGATATCTGATATTTTTTAATCAGTGCCTAGTAACAGACTCAGTGTTAGTTTTTAAATAATTTTAAAATGACAGTGCTGAGCAGTTTTCTTTTCTTAGTGATAAAAAAGAGCGCTGGAATCAGTAATTTGAATTTTCGGAAGATGGGGGAAGAGAGGAAGAATGCTGAAATTCCGCTTTAAATTCTTTGTCCTTCTATTTAAATACAGAGCAGAGCACTTATTGCCATTTTGCTTGAGACACACTTTTTGAGCAAAAGCTTAATTTGCATTCAAAAACATATTCTCAAAGGGAGCAAATTACTCAACAAAATACGCTTTTGTAATGTAAATTATATTCAAAATTTTCGCTGCTTGTGTACATTGGCATTGACTGCTATCAAAAGCCATCTTTCATGTCAGCAGTAACATTCTTGCCGATTAAAATTTATAAAGAATGTCGATTGTTTACTTCTCTAAAAATGCCTGTAATTAAAACTGAGATGATCCATCTAACAATAAAATTGGGAGGAATTGTAAAACTAATATTTTTTTAACTTTTCGGTGATTTGTATGTTAAATACATACTCATTAATGGACAAAACTATTCTAGGGGAAAAGATTACATATTTCTCTCTATATTTCACTTTTAATTTTAAGTGCTGTGTTGTTAAGGTCTCATTCAAACAAATTAAAGTAATTTTGTGTTAGTTTAATTTGCTTAACTGTTATTTGGCCAAATGTTGGAAGTTTACTTCTGCAAATAATATCTACAATGAAATATTATATTTCCTAGCATTCAAATGTCAACTTCACGCAAGTGAGTATTTTAGCCTAGTTTTTTAAATAGCTGTGCAAGAGAGTTCCCAAAGTAAATAAATAAAAAGGGAGATAAATCAAGGATTTCATGAGAACTTCAAGTAACGTGAATTTTCCAGTATGAAGGAATTTCCTGTTTTTCAAATCTTTAGAAAGAATTATTTAAGAATTCCGTTATAATTGGTTACAGTTTACTTAAGAGATTTCATAAACAATGTGATTCTTTCTTAAAATAAAAAAGGAAAAAAAAAATAGAATCTTCCCAGACGCTTTGCGTGACGATGCCATTCCCTTCTCCTGCCAATAATAATCTAAATTTAAATTCTCTATTTAATTCAAAAGACCTATTAGCATCTCGTTTATTAGAATAAGGCAAACAGACGAGGTCATGCGCCTTTTATACCTAAAACGTAATATTTAAACAATTGAGGCAAGTCAGATATTGTAATCTTCCTACACTCCATATAGCGAATAAGGAGTCAAAAAGCTTTTGTCTTCAATATGATATGTTTTTCAAATTTGCAGTACAGTAACAGATAGTGTATTTATTGTACTATGTCTTTATTGCAAATCTGATAGTCCTTTCTCACTGAAATAAAAATTATCATAATCTAATATATCAATGACCTCATTCTTATTTTTCCCTTTTCTGTCTCCCTTTCCATCGGTCGAGCATCTCTGAGAAAAATGAGAACAATAATGTGCAAAGCACTTTTTACATTAATTCGTCAAGTTTTTCATCCCTGAAAGATGTGCGTGGCTTTGCCTAAGATTTTTCAGTCTTGCAAGATATATACGCACTTGCTTATAATTATGATAGATTATAAACATGATGTACATTGATTTAATATTGCCTACATTATTGTTCTTGAAGAATCATCTTTCCTCTGGACTGATGAGTTAAAATCAATTATTAATCAATCAATTTATTTATTCAATTTTTATTTGCACTGTATGTGTTCCACAGATCAAGTATTCCTTTTTATCTGATAACTTGCATTTACAAAAGTGAATATCGTCTTAGCATTTTCATTGTTTACAGTGAAAATATTAATTTATTTTATCTGGAAGTAAAAACTGCTACACATGTTTCGAATAAATTATTACAAATTTGAAACATGCTTGCAAAAGGTGCAGTTTTTGTCTATGGATCTGTTGCACCGGAAAATGCAAAGTACTTCACTATACTAGTTTATGTAAAATGTTTCACAACACATCCTGTTCATTCATTGTCTCAAAAAATTATCAATGGAATTCAAAACAAAAGCCTTCGAAAATAAATTTAACTGTCAGTAACCTTTTTTTTAATCATTTCTTGTTTAATTAGGGAAAACTAAAGGAAATATAAATCAGTTTCGAAAGTGCAGTTGTATGAAACCATCTGGAGTTTCTGAGCAGAGGAGTTGGGTTTTAAGTGTATAAATCCCTTCATCGTTTTTTCCTGTTGAAGTTGGGAGGGGCTCCAAAATGACATAATACTCCTATTTCGACCAGTAACCATAATCTAGCATCATGGAAACGTTTATTAGTGATTATAAATCTATGAGTCTGAATTCACATACTTAGTTAAATAATTGGGGGCCCACCCACCAGCGGCCGAGCGGTAAAGACGCTGAACATTGGTAGTTCGGTCCGAGGTTCGAATCCTGCGAACGGGCTGGCTGCATGGGCGTTTTCGTGGTTTTCCCCATGTGTAACGTGTATACGAGCCAGTTTCCCTTAGAAAGTCCTCCACGAAAGCATCCCTCCCTTTAGGCAGATAGCTCTCGTGTGCTTTGCCATAATTGAATAACTTAACCTAACCTAACCTAGTTAAATAATTGTAGCAAAGTATTTGAGCGCCATCTGCTTAAGGTTGTCTTCGAACTCTAGGGCTAAATACCTAAGAGAGCTCCATATCAGTTTTATCTTAGAGATACTGTTACACTTTTACATTATGCCCAGGGAAAATCTAGAAAACATTGATTGAGCTAGCCTTTAGTGTTACCTGTACTGTACTATCAAGTCTTTCGGGACTTTAATCACTCGCTCGTTAATGAGCTAACTATCACAGATATCGTGGATTCATAAATATCTTTGCAAGGTAAAGAGGTAAAAAATGTTTCTGGAACGCGTAATTTTCAAACTTCATGTTGTTAAATAAAGGAAGATAATTAAATTATATCTGGTCGAACTGCAAGAAAAACCGAGGTCTGATTTTAAACTTTGATAGATGTTAAGTCCGTTTAGTTTCTCGCTCTATTTTAAGTCTGTCATTTACTTCAATAAAATGTTTGATGAATGTAAGATTTTAGTAACAAGAGAAGAAGTTAAATGCAGTAGTATGCAATGTATTATTAAAGTAGCTTCTAAAAATTATGTAAAGATATACAGTGCGATACAGGTACCAAAGAAAAATGTAAAAATTAGCTCGATGACTTTTGAAAATGTAGTTTTATTTTAAATGTACTTTTAACATATTTCTTCCATTTCAGTGTAACACGTGATACCTAAGTAACCATAAGTTCTAGGCCGAAATACATTTCCTTTAGTTGACGATGTTCAGTTTCCTCAGGGCATTGTTGGATGACATAATAACAAGTCATATTGCTAGATGGCATAATAACAAGATCAAAGACATAATTTTTTTTAATTCGTTGAATTCTCATGAGTATTAATAGAATTTTTTGTAACTTATTTCATACTACGATATGATTTAACTATAACCGTGAAGAGTATTTTGATAATGCATGCAATGTAATTTAAAATCTATAAGTTAGGCAAAAAAAACTTCAAATGTTAATCTAGAAGTCTCAATTTCTAATAATAACAAAGCAAAAAATGTCTTTGGGAATACATTGTTGCTCATATCAAGAGGAAAAAAATTTAAAACGTTAAAGGTTTATTCATCTGATTAATATAACCTGATTCTTACACAGAGACCATTTATATATACTCGTAGAATACAGAAGATGTTATTAATTGCTACGTAATACAGACAGAGACGATAAAATAAAGATATAGATGTATTTAGGGTGATGACAAGAAAAGATTCATCTTTTGCATAAAACAATGGCGATACTGCATTGAAGAGATCTTCTACATAAATCTTCAGACAGATTGATCTTTATCTAATGCTTCTAAATGCACTTCACAAGACAGAAATCCACAGACATGTCTTATTCTTCAACAGCCCAATTACTTGGAGATAATTAAACTTCTGAAAAGCATTTTATCATGAATTATGTTTTCTTTCTTAGTCGTTTTCATTTGCACTTATTTGGTCCCATTTAGTTTGCATCTTCTCAAGAGGACTGTTTTCTAAATTAAAAATAAGTAAGAGAAATTTAAAGCTAACTTTAACTATCATGTGTTATTTGATCGCATTTAAGCTCAACCTATCTATTAACTTTTGAGATTTGAAATTTACAGGTTAGGAGCAAGAAATACTTGAAAATTAATTGTACTTTTGCACCCAGTCAAATATAGAATCTTCTGAGTTCCGAACCAATATGCACTACAACAGCACGTAGAAAGAAGGCCTTCAATTTCTTATATTCCCTCCACCTAAAAAGCGATTGTGGGGAGGCTAGATAATCAGCATTCTGCCTGTCCTGGTTCGGTAATCATCCATCATGTATATCTAAAAAGTCGTGCCAAGTATAGAAATTCGAGGAGTTGGTAATTATTAAAATAAACTGTTTCCTCGCTTGGAACCGAACATGCTATGTCCAGACAACCTGCGTTTTTACTCTAATTCCTTATAGAGTCATTCCTCCATGACCTTATTAAAACCATTGCTCCATAGTGTACGCATGAGAAATGCTTTTAATTGCCTATAAAAAATTTTTAATCACATTTTTTTAAAAAAAGGATGTGCTATCCCTTTCCACTCTTTTTATGGTTATGTTTCTAAAATGTTATACGCGGAGATTTTTAATACTTTAAAATTTGAAGTTTAATGAAAGAAGTTGAAAAGATTTAAGAGAAACAAGTAGTTTAAAATTATTAACACACAAATTGTACATTATTGCAGAGTTCTAGAATTATTATCAAAGAAAATAAGCATTAACACAGAATTATTTGTAGTGAATAAATTTCCTATACAGACATTATTCTGATGATATCGTACATATAGCTTGATAATTCAATAAGTATTATAGAATACAGCAAATACCCCCCCCCCAAATGGCGGACTCAAGCCGTTCATAACCGTTGGCTACTACTAAGATCGAAAGCGATGGTCCTTTTTATTACGGACGCACCTAACAGGGAACACAGCAGTGAATTTTTGTATATATATTTATATATTGTTGCGTGCGTACAGGTTCGTCATGGATTGAATGCACAAGTCGTTAAAAAGTTAATAAAATTTATTCTGTTCACAAGAAATAAAACAAAATACTGAAATATTTCCTCAGAAATATTCGTACAATATCTCAGACGTTAAACAGAGCTCAATTCAAAACAGATAAACTAATTCTATCTCACAGCGAAATCGCTACAATCAATAACAGCATTAAATAAACAAACAGTTCGCTTAAAACAGCTACAACTACAACTGAGACGAGGTGTTTCAATTCGGCTTTTATAAGCTTTTTAATTATTTACTAGAATATTCTGTTAAAACCTCGATATTTTTGGATGGCAACAGTAATTACGAGATATTTATTTATTAAATATTAAATGCACGCGTTCTTTTATTTTTACTTTTCTGACGTAGCTAAATCGTCTGCGTTGCGCAGGAAAATAAAACATTTTTAGTTACAATTCTAAATAAATACGAAATCCGTAACTATATATATATATATATATATATTATTAACAAGTAAGAATGCCAAAAGCCATAGCACATCCTAAACCCTCTAAAATCCTATTCGAAAAAGCACGTTAGTGCCAAAATTACACATTAAATACAATTAAAACTTAGAATCCTAAGCAAAGATTAACATGTAAATAAAACTCAAATAATGCTTAGAAAATTGTAATTTATGGGCAAGATTGGGAAAAGCTGAAGTTGTAAAAAAACAATGTATACAATAGAAAATGGTAATATTCCAGCGAGAGTTGCATAGTTGTTTCATCAGGGGAAAAGAACTTTGCCCCTTTCGTCGAAATATTACTTCCACGCGTTTCAACTGACGACTAATTGAGACAATACCGCGTCGATTAATTGACAAAATTTTCATATCTATTACATCTTCCATATTAATCAAAATCGTCTCAATTAGACGCCCCTTTTCCCTACGCGTGGAAGAAAAACAATACAAAACAAAACAAGAATTAATTAGAACTAAAGAATAAAAAGAGGCACCTAGGTAACAAATAATTTTAAAATCGCCTCAAGACCTCAAAAATTTTACAGAAAACTAAATTTATAAATAGTATTAGAGAGGATGTAACCACAAATCATCAATTATAATTTATAGTTAATTTCTGAAACACTATTAGTCTGAAACACTATTATCTGAAACACTATATATCTGAAACACTATATATCTGAAACACTATATAAACACTATATATTTCTGAAACACTATTATCTGAAACACTATATATATATTATATATATATTACTGAGAAAGTTGACAAATTTTCTATTTATTGTTGAGAGAAAAAACCTGGAAAAACTACTAGAAAAATCTGCTCGTAGTGCTGCCAAATTTATACCATCTAATATGGGAAATGAAATATATGAGAGAATTATTTAAGGATTGTAAGAACCATGATCTCCTACCTATTTCCATTTTTATGAATTTGCAAATTTTATAATATACATTTGAAACAGAAAAAGTTAAAAAAAAGTTGAAAATACAAAAACAGTGAAAACCAAAGTTAATCTTTTTTTATTTAAAGCTCCAAACAGAACTTGTCAAGGGAAAAGTGTTCTGAAGCTTTAAACAAAGTCAATTAACTGAACAACGAGAACCGGTTACATTCCGATCAACTCACTGAGACCTCTGCCGTCAATTAGTATAATGGTTATTAATTCTAAAAAAAAATTTATATACAATACTTCAAAACATCTGTGCAAATTTGAGGCTCTCATTCAGTTGGTCTCTTTTCCCTACCCGTTTTTGTTGTCCGAACACAAATAGAAACAAACGATAGAAGGAAAAAATTTTACATGTAATGCCGAAATAAAACATTTATAATCAAGAGAAAAGATTGGACAAATTACAAACGAAAGAAATATCTATAAAATTAGTAAAATAATAGGACAAGAATAAAAATAACAATGTAAATCTCAAATTTTTTATCGAAAAATTTGATTGTCAAATGTAAAGGCTAAATAAGGACCAGGTTCGAATGCGTACTTAAAATGAAAATACTTTTTGCTAAAGTAAAAAGAATGGAGAAATAAATGCAACCATTGAGGGGAATTAAGTAAAACATTGCTACAAATGGAGGGGTTTTGCTACAAATGATAATGAAAAAAACACTTCCTACCTGAAGGTGCTTCTTTTCCAAAGCGAAAGTAGTGATGCTATGGGCTGCCTCGCTGTAGGTCAAGGCATACAAACTGCTACGTAATTTGTGACACTTTTCCTAAGCCTATGTTCTGAGAAAGGAGGGATTCAGTATTTTTAGGGTGGGTGTTGGAATTTGTTAGACGGAAGCGTCTGAATGACTGAAAGATAGACTGGTAGAGTTGGCCAAAGTTTCGGAAATGGAAAAATGTTTTTGTTAGTAAAAAGTCTTCATTTTTCAAGCATTCGGGCTATAAAAACGTCTTTTCAGAAAAGGAAAAGGCTCTTAATTAGTAAAAATTCAGTAGTGGCCAGCAAATTAGAGAGTATTTAATTATGTAAAGAAATATTAATTTAATTCACTGATGTAGAGTGTCAAAGATAGAGTTCTGAGGAATTAAATTACATATATACATTAAATTCTTGTTAAAGTCATCCACAAATTGCCTCCTTTCGGTTTAAGCAAAACTTTTATATCACTTGTTAGAAGGAATTTAAAAATTAAGGTAAATGCCGGCTTTTTTAAGCGAAAGAGAAATTATTTTATTGGGAATTTTATTGTGTTGAAGTATATTAATGAAGTAGTAAGTTTCTTCTTGTAGAATTTCTGCATCATTGTTGATTCTTTTTATCCTGAGAAGTTGGGAATTAATTGTATTAATTATGACTTTTTTCGAGGTGTTAGATATACAATTGGTCAATTTTAGCGTGTTAAATTTGAATTCTCTTCGTTTATCGTAAATTTTAATTTTGTTGTAATCAATGCTATTTAAGTCAAGGTAGATTATGTTGTTTTGTACAGGGCTAGTATTGTTAAGTTTTAAGCTGGAAGGATAAATATCTGCTCTTTCAATCTTGTTAAAGTTATTAATTGCTATGATGTCGTCGATATAGCTATAAATGAAGGCATAATATTTAAGTTGTTCCTTATCTATCGATAATTGAAACTTATATTCTTGTGTGAAAAGGAAAAGGTGTACAAATGGCTGAAGAACTATTTACTCCCATTGGAATTCCATTTATTTGCTTATAAAATTTGTTATTAAATAATAAATAATTGTTAAAGATGACTACTTGCAGGTAAAGTTTCAAATTTTCTTTCGTGATGATCCGGTTGATCTGTGGAAAAGATCTGGTAACGTAAGAAGGCTATTGTAAATTTCCTGTAATGGTAAAGATGTGTATAGATTTTCAAAATCATAGCAATTAATATTCTCTATATCTATTGTCTGCAATGTATTCAAGACTGTTTCGTTGCTATAAATGATCCAGTTGAAGTTGTGTTTTTGAAAATCGAAATCATTAATAAATTTGAGTATTTGTCTTAGGAGGAGCGCAAAACGATAATCGATTTCTTTCAAGAAATTTTTTGTACCATTAGCGATGAAGCGGAATTTTATTGGATTTTTATGGAATTTAGACAGTGTATAGAGATTTGCAAAACGATTAAAATATTTGTTGGGGCGAATTTTAAGTTTTTTATGGAGTGCCTTAAACTTTTTAAGAATTATTTTTTCATTGGTGATATAGATACTGATTTTTATCAAGATATTTGCTAACTATTGTGATATAAAAGGTAATTTTTGATTTGAAGTATGCTTATATATGTAATAAAACTGTTCCCTAATTAATAAAGACTGGTCAATACGATGACTTGGTGAGAGTTGCAGTATGTAAACTGTACGAAAATACGATAGCTGTTTTTAGAAAATACGTGGCGATCTCAAAATTAACATTCTAAATTTTGTGATCCCCCCCTAAATTCATCCGTTCTCCCGAAATCGAGATTTTTCTCGAAAATATTCAAACCAAAACTAATACTAACCAATCATATCCTGTCTCTAGAATCGCACCTACTCTGGTATAAATACTCTGGCGAGCTAATTATATCATCCTTCTTTTCCTAGCTTCTACCTTGCTAATAGCTCCTCGCTTTGCTTATCCGTCTAAAGTGATGTCACCCCCGTTAATCTGTGTATATGAGAAATTATTCTAATTGTTTATGACAAAAAAGTATAGTGTCTACGATGAATGAATCTAATGTGCCTAGAAATAAAAATTGTAATCAGCTGTTGTGTCAACATCTTCTTCCATCTTTCCACTCGACTAGCGAAAGCTGCTAAAAGTACCGGTATAACTGCGAACCAAAAATATCCATCCTCGTTTACGATGACTGCAAGCTGATTTCTCCTTCGATGCTTTCAAAAAATATTACATTATACATATATGTATATATATATATATATATGCATGTATAATGCATATTGTACATATTTATGTATGTTGCATATTGACTAATACAAACATATTATACACATTAC
>KK120609.1:158982-176540 GCA_000611955.2 Stegodyphus mimosarum | reverse complement strand
TTTAAACAAGATAAAAGAGTCCTTTTATCAGAAATATATTGCATATTGACTGATACAAATTTCCTCATTATAATGAAAAAAAAAAGGTTTACCAAATAAAAATAACCAGCAATTTTTTTAAACTTTGAAATCTTAGAGTCTTTGTGTTCTCCGGAAAAGGCCAAAAGAGTTGATATTCACGACAATGCCATAATAGATTATAGAAAGATTTTGCACTTTTCGTTGTAATCTTTAGGGATGAGATCAAAGTTACAGTCTGAGACAAAAACGGGTTTCAAGAATTTTTGAAATAGAATACTGTCTATGGTTTTTAGTTTCTTTGCGTTTTTCATCAAAGCTTACTGGGTAAGAAAAAAGTAGAACAAGAAAACGGAAACTGCAAGTTTAAGTGACAAATTTAATTCAAGATGGCATCGAATTGCAAGTTCTGAGAAATCTTAGATGATTTTAATTACACTTGTGAATTTATTTCTTTGTCTCGAAGTAAGAAGATTAAATACAAAAAGACATCTGAAACAATTCTTTGGTTTCAGAAAGGAAGTTTCTGCACTTCGGAAAAATATAATTTTCTAAGAGAACAACAGATTATTTCTGAATTTCCTAAGGAAGTAAGATACTTAAAAAACATAACTACAATTTAAAGAACATTGATATGATACTTAAGAGTAAACCTCGGATGCTGGTAAGCTTGTAGGGCACTGAAAGAATTATTGCAGCAATTTAAAATATTTTTGGAAGAAAAATTTATCTCGCTTTCTGCTTTGCGAGAAATCGACCAAAGGTGAAAATTTTGTAGGTCTAGCTCTCCCAAGCTCCTTTTTGTACTGATTTGATTTGACGGCAAAACACGCGAGGGCTTCTCGGCCTAAGAGAAGGGATGCCTTCCCGGAAGACCTCTGCAGACAGTCCGTTCTCCGGGAATCGAGTCCTGGGCCGAACTACCAGTGTTCAGCGATCGCTCGGCAAGCTGGTAGGCTTCCCTTTTTGTACTGAAAAGTCCTTTTTGAAAATGCCTACAAAAAATAAAATAGAAGAAGTTTGATTCGCGTATGAAAGAAACTAACCGAGGTATTTAATTTTAAAATTTGAGATCATATTTAGGGGCCATACACAAATCGAAGCGCGAAATTTTCGCAATTGTGCGAACCGAAAAATAAAATATCCGTTCAACAAATTTTTTTTTGTTGTTAATAAGATTAATTGAAGAGCATTGTTATGCAGATAGCCATGAAAAGACTTAATGAATATAATTTTTTCAAAAAGGAGATCTTGTTCACGGAATCTTATAAAATTCGTGTTCTAGAAAACATTGGCGGGCTTTAGTAGTGGCATATAGCCAACTCGTAATATAATTTGCCTAAATTAAAAATATTCACCTATATTAATGAATTTAGATTATGATTCTATCATAACAAAGGTTCGTGAGATTATTAATAATGTATTTATATTAATTATTAATAATGGAGAAAACTTACTAATTACTTGATTGAAAATTCTTTCAGTATACCATTTGTAACAAAATTATAAATTAAATAGCATTACACGTTAGTAAATCACAAAAGAAAATCACTGAGTGATGTACCTCAGATTATTCTAATTTGTTTGTTAACCGACGCCTCAAGGTAAATCGAAAATGATGTCAGATATCCTAAATTCTAAGTGAAATACATCTATTAGTTTTTGTCCTAAGGGAATCCAATTTTTTGTTTTCTATTTTTTATAATAAGTATAATTTTTTTCTAAGTATAAATATAGGAACCACATGAACATAATTTTACGCTGATTTTTTTTAATGTTTAAAATGACAAAATATTGATATTTGTGTCCTTTAAAACATTTCTGTATTTTGAAGTATATGTCTACGGCCGGCGATTGCGAAAATAAAGGATAAGGACTTTTCTGGATGGGATGTGCACTGATGTGCCACTTGAGCCTTGTAATAAAAGCCATGTATTCACGTAAGTCATGTGAGGTATGTTATCACAATACCGTTTAGAGCTTCCTTGAAGATATTGATGGCGATAATGTGGTCATTGCATCGAGAAACAGAAGATCCTTTTATTGTCCTCTATATCGGCGAGGAGGTAATTTTAAACTTCGGTAATTTTAAGCAAAAAGCGTATTCACTAAAAACGGAATAATAATAATAATAATAAATTTTATACAAAATACAATATTAGTGAGGCACAGACTTATTTAATTCGTACAATGAGAACGTTTTCAAAGTTATAGAATGGCAGCGATCTTCAGACTTCGTTCCGCCGAGCTTTATGGGTTCCGTGTTCCTCTAGGGGTTCCGTTAAGTCAAAATTAATGTAGTTAGATTAAAATAAACATCTCATTATGCTGGTAAACGATCTTTAATCGTTGTCGTTTTCCACAAGAAAAAAAAAAGAAAAAAACTTATTACCTCAATTACAAAAAATTCAGGTAATGAGTTATTTTTAGTCTACAGGCGATGCTGTCAAAAGCTCTAACACTAAAACATTCAGAAACCTCGATTTAAATATTCTGCCAATAATTTTCATCCTGGTGAGGACTACGGAAAAAGGAGAGGTTATAGTAAAGATTTAAATCATAATAATTTTTGATTTAGCATAATATACCCTGCAAACGTTAATATAATTAAAATTTTTTTAATATTAAGTTTTTCGAGAATGATAAATATTCCAATATGAAAAAAAAAAGTTTTCAAGGGTTTCTCAAAAAGCATTGTGGCTTTAGAGGTTCCAACAAAAGAAAATTATAGTTTTAAGGGACGTATGAGTTAACAAAGTTCGAAGATCACTACAGCATAGTATATTAACAGCCATTCGGAGCTTCGGGTTGTAAGAAAGTTTCGCTTTCCACAGCGTACCCTCGTTTTGTGAGTGGCAGCACATCCTGCTGGCGGTCCGATGATTTCTCGAAGTTAGAATCTCGGAGCGGAAACTGTTGATTTATCACGTTCCCTGACTTCCAAAATTCAAAAATGATATAGTGGAACCTAATTAAAATGCGGTAGATGGTAATACGTCACACTTAAATTTGGCAACTGGGTCCCCTTCCTCATTAGTTGCCCTTTAAGAAGGAGAATGCAATTTCGCCGCCTTCTCTGCATGCTTTCATGGATTAAACTGTAGCATGTCCAGTTGGCAATCTGAAGATCCAAAATTCGAATCCCAGCGAAGACATAGCTAATTTATCACATTACCTGATTTTAAAAAATTCTAAAATGTTCTACAAACTAAATCGCCAAAAATATGATCATCACTTTCCTCCTGAGTCTTGAACTTTATGGAATGCGAGTGGAGCTAGTTGGTAAGTTTTTAAAGTATGAAAGGTAGAAAGCAGGACTATTATTTAAGAGTATTAAAAAGAATAAGTCTATTCCTTCTCAAATGTCATATTTCCGGCGTTTTTGGAGCTGTTATTTTCAACGCTAGTGGATTTTAAGGATGTATACCTCACAGAAGAAGTATATATATGTTACCGTGAAAGATCGATATTGGAGAATGTCGACTTTCGCCGGAGAATGTCAACATTCGCCAAATACGTCGGTGAAAGGTCGAATATTGCATTACATTCTTGTACATTCGGACCTTCACCGGTGTATGTCGACAATCACAGATAAGCTCTGGTGTAGATCGAAAAGAGAGGCGACTGGCTGTTTCCCATAAATGAAGTTGTAAAAGCAAGGGCCTCTTGGGCAATTCAAAGTCTCATAATAGTTTAAATTGTTGCAATTAATCAGATTTGAATCACATAATTACTATTATTTTATTTTTATTACTATTATTTTATTTTTCATTTAGAACGTACTGTATAATTAAGTAAGTTTTTTAACTTCTATTATTTTCCTTTTTCATTTTAAATGTATTGTGTGTTTTAAGTACTTGTGTGTTTTTTCGCGACTGAATTACGGAGAAGAAAATATAATATTCTCATATATTCAACATTCACCATTAGTACATGGTGAATATCGACATTCACTGGTTAAGTCAGAAATAAGAGTATTTGGAAAATATTTCGGGCATACACCAAGCGACTATGTGAATGTTGACATTCACCGGTGAAAGTCGACATTCTCCAGATTTCGGTCTTTCACATTAACATATACACACAACGAAATTTGTCATTTGGGCTATAAGTTTCATAACATATGATACTGTGCTTTCAGATCACATTCACTTAACTTCCAGTTTTAGGAATTTCCAACAAAAACTGTTCTTTTGACAGGTGTACTGTGAAACAAAATACATCATTGGAGATACATATACAGTTAACTCAGATGATGTATTTGACTCACGGTAAGAAATGCGTTTACCAAAAGAAACATTATGCTTATTGCTCTGAACAAAAGGATGTATAATCGGACCGATTATAATACTGTCGTCTGGGGGCAAAATTTGTAAGTTTAGTAACCAGGTTTTAAAAATATAGAATTTTTTCATATTGTTTCACAGTTTCACATATATAACCAACTCCATTTTCATTATGACTAGAATTAGCTATTGAGCCTTGAAGCTTCACATAATATAAATCGAACACAGTTAAGAAATTCTCTTAACCTTTTCGCGACGGGCAACGCATACTCGCGCTTATCGCTGATGCCGGCAGTCTCTTTCGCGAGTGTCTACCCAGAGCCGGAGGTTTTTTTGTTGCTATTAAGCTTAAATTCACGTGCCAGCAAGGAACGCTTTCATCTCCCGGCCCGCACGCTGGCGTACCAGGGCGTTTTCTCGTGATATAAATACGTGATGTAAACATTCGCGTTTCATTATTCCTTTGAATCCTTTTTGTATTTTTTTTTCTTTTGCTACTATGTAGAGTCTTTTAGGTCAGTACGTCCTTTTATTTCGGAAAGCCTTCAGTTTACTCATATACGTCATACCACTTCAGTTTATTATGACGAGCAAACTTTTTTATCAGAAGAATGATAAATGAGACAATTAGGGATATGAATGAGAGTGCTGATTCCTTTCCTAAAGAGTTAGAAAGATGTATTTCTGCTGATTTTCACATGGACGTTTTGTCAGAGACTGAGCTCACTGAGTGTCTATCTTCCAGCTCATGTGAAAGATATTACTTTTTGCAAACAGACTTTTTTGTATATTTTTATTAATTTAAAAGTTTATTCATGTATTTTATCAATTAAAACTTTGGAATAATTTCACTAACGCTTCCGAAAATTATTTCTCATAGAAAGCAATTTTGTTTACATTATTTTCATGTAAAGTAAAGGAAAAAGATATTTAAGCGCTAATTTTAAGATATATGATAGCTTAAAGAGCCGTCATAAAGCATGCCGTTCGGAAATATCCCTTTCCCATTATGATTATACACTCTATAACAAAAAAAAAATCGACGCACAAAAGAAGGAGTTGTCCGATGGCGAAAAAAATTGGTGGATAGGAAGATTATGTACAGAATAGAAAATGATTAAAATTTCAAAACAATTGAATGAATTATTTCAGAGTTACAAAATGACGAGCTCAATAAGGTGTTGACCCACCTCTAGCTGCCACACGGCGTGGCATAGACTCATAAAGCTCCTGGATGATCTGCTGCGGTATTTCTTGCCAAATTTCCTCCATTTGTCGGGCTAGGTCATCAACACTCCCTCGTAGATGCAGTCGCCTTCCCATCATATCCTAGCCATGCTCGATGGGAGAGAGATCTGGGGTTCTGGCTGGCCAATAAAGTGTTTGACAAGCTGTAAAACAGTTCATAACAACATTTGCCGTATGTGGTCTGGTATTATCTTGCTGAAAAATAAGGCCAAGGCATTACAAAAGGAACGGTAGCAAAACAGATCTCAGAATGTCATCGACATAACGCTGTGTTGTAAGTGTGCCTCTAATGACTACCAAAAGGGTCCGGCTATTAAGGGAAATTGCAACCCAGACCATAACTCCTGGTTGAGAGCCTGTATGGCGCGCAATACTGAAAGCAGGATCCGCACACTGCTCTGGGCGTCTCCAGTCACGTCTTCGATGACCGTCACAACACAGTTGGAAGCGGGATTCGTCGCTAAAGACTGTACGTACCCAGTCAGCATCATTCTAACCAGATTGAGCCAAACACCACTGTAATCTGGCTCGACAGTGCGCAGGCGTTAGCAGCAGGTGACGTAATGGTCGGTACGAGGGTAGATTTCGCTTTATCAGCCGTCATGGTGGACACTCAGGTGCGGGTCGCACGTTTGATGGTTGATAGCGATGAATCAGGCCCTGTGACAGCTGATCTGACAATTACTCTATCCTCCCGATCTGTTGCAGTCCTAGGTCGACCGCTACCATCATGACGCTGAAATCTGCCATTGTCCACCCATTCTTGCCAGCATCTTCAAATCGCCACATCGCTTCGTTTCATATGACGAGCGATTCTCCGATTTGCCCAACCTGCCTCTTTCAATCCAATGATACGACCTCTTTCAAACTCTGACAGTTGCTCGTAATGAGCTCCAATCGTGCGCCGAGGCATTTTTTCAGACGTTCGAAGGTATCCTAAATCGCAATGCAACAGAAATTTTTAACAACAGTTCCTTATATACATCTGCTGGATGCGCAGTTCCGATGCACTGGAGATCGCACTATTCATTCACTGGACACCACATTTTAATCATTTGCATATTTGGTCAAAACATTTATGCATACGAAATTTCAAAGCAATCGGATGATTCCTTCTTGGTGCGTCGATTTTTTTGTTATAGAGTGTATAATAAAAAAACACGTGTATGTGAGTCATGCTACTCTTGTGTTGAGTAGAAGGTCAAATCTGCATGCATCTGAAACTGTAGGGACATACAATGCCATCTTGTGCCTTAAGTTATAGTTTTTAGAACATTCTAGAACACTGGCACAAATGTGTGACGGCCGGGAGTGAACGAGAAAAGGTTCTGGCCCGCCAACGTGTCGGCCAGGAAATGAGTGCGTTTCTTGCTGGCAAGTCGACGCGTAAGGGTTAAAAAATTTCCCGCCTGAAATCATTCAGTTCAGGCTATCACGTTCATCATACTATGTTGAATTTAACGTTTTCTCTGCTTGCACATTGTTTCTGCTTAATTTCATTGCAAAGAGTCTCAAAAATGTTTTAAACAAGTTTGCCAGTATAAGAGTAAGCGCAAGAACTTAAGCTTTTTTTTAGGAGTTATGTAACCCTTCAGAATTTGGACGTATTTGATTTAAGCATCAGAAAACTTACATTTTTGAATTTTGTAACTTTTCCTAACTTCACTTGTTCATAACTAGACTTCATCATTAGTTTTGCCGTATTGTTACAACGAAACCTTAGACTATGAATAATTTAGTCTGCAAAGACTATGAATAATTTAGTTTGCAAGATGAGAAAAAATTTTGGTACATTTTAACTTGATGAATATGAGTATGCATGATCTCTTTGTATGCCGAGCATCACGTTATCATAGTTGTGTAGATTTTTCTTCTTTATCTCACTGCGAAAATATAGATGATCTTCATCCACACTCGGTCTTAGATATTACGGCGTACCTCACTACTGTAGTCAGCACCCATACGAGCATTCTGTATACTATAGCATTGCGCGTGCGTAAAGCATTCTGTATACTATAGCATTGTGTGTGCGTAAGGCATTCTTTTATATTTCTTTTATTTTGCGTCTAGATACAGGGACTGTTCTTCAGCAACTGTACTGCAGTCATGGCCTCCATAAGAAAATGATTGAAAAAGAAGACGGTACGAAGAGGGATATGATTGTGGTAAAAGTTAAGAAGAAAGTCATCGAGAAGAATGAAAGAGATTTGCGGGTGCCCGATATCGCAAGATTTTATAACGAACGTGATATCGGTGATTTATATCCGTAATTTATACAACAAGAAAGCTATATCGGTGATTTATATAACATGAAAGAAGAAAGAAGAAATAATGGTACTAGATACAACAAAATGAATATTAAAGCAAATGTTACATGCTCTGGATGATGTAAAAAAATATTTTTCGTATGGATAAAGGCGAAATAAGTGATACATGACCAATAGTTTTATCTACGAGAGTCCAAAGGCCTTGTACGTAGACTTCGTAAGTAGACTGCCAGATACGTCGCCAGAAAATGAAGAAATTTCCAAGACTCCAAGCTTTGATAACTTTAATCAGAGAAGTTATTGGGGTTATTTAAATTTCCTAATGGTTCACTTTTAATTTTGGACAGCCTTCCTGTATTTTCATGTTCCCCAACTACAATTCACTTGCAGAATGAGTTTCCAGGATCGCGTTTGATGTAAATGAGGTAGAACCAGTATTTAAGATTAAGTCTCAGTCACTTCCGGAGAAGAACTTGGAAGAGCTTAGCAGTTCTCAGTAGAACGTGTTCTGACTTCTGGGCACGTCGTTCCTTTAAGCCAAATCTTACAACGTTCAGCCGTGTTGTTACGTGCCAATTAATATTCGTCATTGAAGTTTAATTAAGGAACAACTCTGTTAGTTATTTCTGTACAGCTTCCGCTAGTTTTTAGTTAGTTAACATTAGTTTATTTTCTTATTTTCTATCTCAAGTTAAAGGCCAAGTGAAGGCTTTCTGTAAGCCCGAAGAGGAGACAACTGTAAATATTCTTGAGTTAAATAAAAGGGTATCTTAACCCTTCTTTGGATTTAAGTCAGCGAATTCTCGCTACACACTTCTCGCTACACGCGTATTCTAGTTGCCAAAGACAACCAATTTAACTAGAAACTTGTAAAGTGGTATACATAGTATTATGCGGCACGATGAAGCTTGTGATGTCAGATGCTGAGACGTTCGTTGCGAAGTTTCAAAAGCTTGCGGTTTTCGAGTGTTACCTGCCGCAGAAAATTTTTAACTGCGATGTGATATTTTTTTAAAGAGGTGTCAAAAATGGTTTCATTAAATTCAATTCACTTTCTTCCAACACAATTCCACTACTCCAGGTCAGCAGCTCATTTCGATTTAGTCACCAAGAGAACTCTCAATTCAACTTAAAGAAAAGTTTGATTGTGTTCTTGGACATTACTTTGAAGGATTTGCTCATGAAGAGGAATCGACAGCTTTTGATGAAATTGTATTCTTGGGAAGATCATGGTACTGGCAAAGAACGAGGATGACATTCAAAAATTCCGTGACAGCAGTTAATTACCGAAGAGCTCATGGATGTACATCACGAACAACCACAAGATATTATGGAAGAGATCACTTCGGAGAAGGAGGCAAAGCAAAAAAAAAAAAAAAAAAAAAATGAAAAAAAAAAAAAAAAAAAAAGGAAAAGAAAAAAGAAAACGGAGGAATTCCTCACTTCAAATAAAATCAGGGAAATACATAAATTGGGAGAAAAAGGGCAAAATTGTGTAAAGAATCACCACCCGAAAAATACTATAGCAGTGAGAGTAATGAATCTGTTTAAAGACAATGCAATGTCTTATTTCCGCATATCATTAAAAGAAGATAAAAGCAACTGTCGTTGGATAGGCTCCTTGCTAAAGTCTCTCAAAAATAAAAAGATCCAAGTGAGGCAACAAATAGTTGTGAACTGCTTAGATAACCACGATTCTTTCCAAAGGTAAAATGCGAGTTAATTTGCTTTATGTATTTTTATTTTAGATCTCGTATTAGTCATTTCTGCATGAATATTTTTGGGCTGTGGAACGAATCATCTGAGTTTTCATTATTTCTCGTAAGGAAATTCGCGTTGATATACGAGTGCTTTGAATTACAATCACGTTTCTGGAACGAATTTATGGTCGCAAAACGAGGAACCATTGTATTTTTCATTGCTTAATTTGAGTGCGCAACCTGTTTAGCTTTTGCTTTACACTTTCACCATTTATAATTTGGTGAAAAACACGTTTGGAAAGCAAAAGAAGTTCACGAGTTTGCCTTATTTTTTAAGAAAATGTTCGGTTTAGTCGCATTTCACACATGCCACTTAACGGAAATGCTTTATAAAATGCGAATTCTTTTACTTCTCATATATTGTCACTCCAGCCTGAAAGCTAGTCTCAAGTAACAGGCATAATGACACTAACGATGATATAGATCCCTCTACTTCGTAAGTTTCTTTGCTAGAAGAATTACGACTGACCTTGCATTCGTCGTAATTCTCAATCCTGACGGGGAGTTAAATTTGCTAGTTATTGCTACTTCAGCAGAAAAGACAATAAATCAAGCGAGGGAGGATATGGCAGGGGCTGGTACGTTCTTCTGTAGCCAGAGGGGG
This sequence comes from Stegodyphus mimosarum, assembly GCA_000611955.2. Classification (NCBI taxonomy): domain Eukaryota; kingdom Metazoa; phylum Arthropoda; class Arachnida; order Araneae; family Eresidae; genus Stegodyphus; species Stegodyphus mimosarum. The sequence continues at coordinate 166,357 of KK120609.1, read as the reverse complement.
TAACAGTTTGTTTTTCTGAAGAACGCACTGAACAATAAACATTGTATGCCCCTTGAATTACCTGCTTTTCTTAGACCAAAATTAATGTATTTCCAGGATGAGGCGAGAGAATTCATAAGAAGGTGCGCCGCTTGAGCTTTAATAAAGAGAAAAAGAAAAAAAAATCACCACCTAATTAATTCTTGAATTTTGCTTTCTTCTTTTATTCTCAGAGGCGTAACTTCAGTTTCAGGCTACAAGATAAATGATTAAAATGTACCTCCCCCAAATAATAAAGGAAATTGTAATAAGCAGCAAAAATCTTCTGCTAAGACAACTAACCCTTTTTTCGGTAATTTAAACGTGTTTATTCAGAGAAAAATTTCCAGAAATTATGTGTTTTATTTTAACAGCACTTAATATATTATTTTAATGAGCAGTTTGGGATTCGAGGCTCAAACCAGCATCTTTAAAAAAAAATCAGTTGCATATTTTAAAAGCTTCAGGAGGTAAGTACTGGTTTCAAAAAATGAATTAAAACGTCTAAGGATTCTCTGGGCGGTACTAAATTTAGAGGAATTATTTTATGGCCTGTAATTATATACCTGTAAGCCGCAGCATACTTTCCAGAACAATTAACATAAAAAAAAGTATCACGAAAGTTTAAGTCTATAAGAAATACTAGCGATATTTATTGAACAAACAAAAAAAAAAGTATTTTTAAGAAATTCCTAAGTTTTATTTAAAAAGTGTGTTTTAAAGGTTATTTTGGCAGAACTAATGGTAATCTAGTGGCGGCTGACTGATAAACGAGATAATCGTTAAGTATTTTTAAAAATTTGTGCTTGTGCTTCAATGAATTAATGAATTTGCTATGGAAGGTGACTCATTATCAAAATGCTAAAAATTAAGTTTTCCGAAGGACTTTGTTTTTTTCTTCGTTTGGTTGAAAAGAGATAATTTGCAAGGACATTTCTCTTGAGGAATTGGCGGTGAACTCTATATTTTAAGATGTAATGAACAGAGTATTAAAAGAATTCAGCATTTTAGGCTAAAACGCTCAATCGAATGACTAGTTTCTGCTACGTGGCAATAAACTGTCACAGGATTTTAGACTTTCTGACAAAGAAAAGTGTCGCAGCTCTAACAATGCTCTCCCCTATTTATCATTGTTTTAGCAGCACCTAAACTGTAACCAGAAACTTGAACAAAAGAACCGAAAATGAGTTCTACCACGGAATCAAGTAACTACATCAACGTGCCAAGCTTTCAGTAATTGTATACTGAAAGTTAAGTAAAAACGTTATTTTCTTTCAACTTTCGGTTTTATACGAGCTTAATCCTAAACTTTAGGCCCAACAGCGGCAGAGCGGTTAGGTCTTTGAGCACTGGTAGTTCGGTCCGAGGTTCGAATCCCCGGATGGGCGCTTTCGTGTTTTTCCACATGTGTAACATGCATACAAGCCAGTTTTCCTTAGAAAGTCCTCCACGATCCTTTCCCTTATCCAAATAGCCATCGAATGCTTTCAATCAAATAAATCAAACCTGAACCTTGCAATCAAATAAACCAAACCTGAAATTTCATAGATGCAGGGTGTGTCAACTTTTAGAGAAAATCAAAAGGTAAACCAGCATGAATCACCAACAGGAACGGATGAAACTATCTGGAATTTGGGAAAATTCTCGAGGCGTTGATGGGTATAGGTCTGCCTTTTCACTGAAGATACCTGCACCTATATGCAAGTCGGCGGTTCTTCGTCAAGACAGAAGCCACCATAAAGGTACCAGCACCTCAACGAAAGCTGTTTTCTCCAAGTTATAATTTGAACTTCCTAACAGTGCCAGCATTGTTATGAAGGGATTTTTCAAAACTCCTAAAAAGATGCTTTGATATAAGAGTGCCAGTACCTCAACGAAAGTTTCTTCAAATCATAAACTAAATAAAGCCTCCGGCTTCATACATGGGTGCCCGCACTTTTATACCAGGCATCCTTAGCAAACAGAAACCCATATGCACAAAGTTGACGGCACTTTAAGAGATTTCACCGAGACAGAAACATCATGAAGGTTCGGACCCTTTGATGGAAGTTGCTTGCTCGAGGCTATAAATTGAACTTCATAAGGGTCCCTGCACCTTTATTTCCGGCACCCTCGTGCCTTGATGAACAACGACCCACTTGAATAAAAGTGCCGACACCTTTATTCAAGTATGCAACTGCTCACTTAGATCTTCGAAGTCATGTCACGGAATCTTGATGAAGGCTGCGTTCTTCATGGTATAAATTGAAATTCCCGTGAGTGCTGCCGGCACCTTCATTGAAGCCGACAACTATTGACTTAGATCTTCATATGGGCGTGCCAGCACCTTAAGAAAAGTTGCATTAGTCAAGGTAAAAACTGAATTTCGTAAGGATGACAGGCACTTTATCTAACTTGCAAATCTACTTAGAACTTTAAAGAAACATTCCTGAATCTTAATGAAGGTTGAATTTTTCATGGAATGCAGTAAACTTCATGAGGGTTCCGGCAACTTTGTGTCTTAATGCTGAGGCACCCTTGTACCTTGACTAACAATTCTCAACTTTCATAAACGTTCCAGCATTTTTATGAAGATTTGCCGAGCCGGTCATATCACCTCATCTGCCCCTTAAGACCTCCCTTATCTGTTGTCCTGAAACCCTATAATTTTTTATTATTCATCTACCTGAAATCACAGGCATACAGAAAACACTCAAAGTCACTGAGAATTTTAAAAGACACTATCCGGCGATAAACATTAAATACCTCTGAAAGGACTCTTCCCGCTCTCAATACTTCTCAGTTCGTCTTGAGGCTGTACAGATTCCCGATTACTCGGCTTTCTTTATAACTCGATGATCACTTTTCTTTAATCGTTAATTCATTTCTGCTGGTCAAGTATAACATCATCTTTGAAAATAATAGGGAGATTTATTCAAAGCTAAACTCTAACAATTCCTAGCGTCGCCTGCTTGGGTCAAACAGTATAAGTGCATTTTAATTGCTGTATTAGCGTACTAATCACAGTACACATGCGCATGAATGTCCACATGTTTTTACCTGTGTTCAAAGATTTGTTAGATATTATAATTTTGCCATTTTTTCTTTCTCTTTGTGACATGCCTACCAATGATCGAGTTTTAAGACCGCTGAATACTGCGAGTTCGCTCCGAGCCCGATCCCAAGTGAACGCGCTGGCTGCATAGTCGGATTTCGAGATTTTCACCATGTATAACATGAATATGAGCGAGTTGCCCTTAGAATGTCCTCCATGAAGGTATTCATCCTCTTAGGCAGATAGCCCTCCTGTGCTTTGCATATTCCGGTAGCCTAATCTAACCATTTGGGATATTATTTCTTTAAACCTGTGTAATGAATTATGTGATTTTTGTTCTTTCCGTGGAAATCTGAATATACCCTAATCCTCCTGTCTGAAACAAAACGGCAGAAGAAAGTCAGGCTGTCGTCTTTTCTGTTACTAGCCATTAGCAGGCTTGTCTGAAGGTTTATGGCTGTACCGTATAATGTTCAAGTTCATTCTGGGTAGAATTTCTCAGTTTATATCAAGGCTTACAATGTACAAGTAAAATTATCAAACGAGAGGAAAGGAAAACAAATTAGCATTACAATAGAAATGAAATTTAATGCATTAAGAGACTGGAAAAATAGGAATGTAGGGTAGAAATTTATATCCAGGCTTTCACTGTGCAAGCAAAAATGTCGAACGAGAAGAAAGGAAAATAAATTAGCATGAAGACTGAAATGAAACTGGATGCATTAAGAGACTGAACAAATAGAAACGTTTTAATAAAACTGCCATGGATTTAGGTGTTGAACAAAGTATTGTCAGTTTATATATACCTAATCCATTCTTCCGTAACTCTTGACATTTTCGGTAACTCGTTGCTGTCGCTATCGACCATTAGTTCGAATTTGCGGGACACTGCTGTTGGCGGTTAATCCACATACAGCATTTGTTATGAGGCTTTTTGTGTTCTTTTATGAATGAAACTCATTTGGCACAATTTTAATTAAAAAGACTTGTGTAACAGTGTTTCTTAAAAAATTTCCCGTAGTTCTAAGTTTACAAAATCATTGAAGAATAGTTTTTTAAGCGGTTACAAACTATTGGATCACCATACTTTCTTCTTAAAAAACACTCATGAGATGGCTCACAAGTGAATAAGGAAAACTTGGAAAACTCTTTATGTGGTTATTTTATTTCTCTTATTTTTAACGTTTTGAAGAATCTTCGTTGAATCCACGTTGTACTTAATATGTTGAATCCTTTAAGTAGCTTCTAAATTTCATAATGCGATTTCACGCGTGTCATTTCTTTGTTATGCCGTGAATGTATGCATTTCTGTGCTAATTGCTCCCACTCTTATTTTAAATATAATTCCTTTTCTATTCAAAGCTGTATTAGAATGTATGTTCTATTTAAAGCTGCATTTGAAAATAAATTTATTTTAAATAATCATGTTGAAACACTTTGTACTGTCAAATCGCCAGTGAGTTACAATACAAATTTGCCCTAAATTCACAGCTGTATAAAGTTTCATTGTTTTTTGAAGAGAATGTACTTGAGAGCTAATCTGATGCTTTCGTGGGAATCAAAGAAAATTAGCTTATATTTACTTTGAAGACAGAAAACCCTAAGAAGCCAGCACGCCCAATTATCGAGAACCCAAACCAGGAAAATCTAGCAGTAGTACGTACGCTGTTTTTTAAGACAATGAGACTACAGAGTCCCCCAAGGGCCGAAGGATGAAGTCATTGAATATTGGCAGTTCGACCTGAGTTTGATTCCAGGCGTTTCATGGTTTTTCAAATGTATAAAGAGTTGTCTCCTTTAGAAAATCCTCCATGAATACTTCCCTACCCTTGGGCAGATAGCTTTCACTTTACCATACCCAAATAAATCAGATTATGAGAATGAACTTGAGGGCTATCTATGCTAGAAATATTAGTTTAGGCTATTTGGATTATGGCAAAGCACACGAGGGTTATTCGCTTAACGAAAGGCTTGTCTTCATTTTAGGAATTTTTTCATACAAACTGGCTCATATTTACGTTACACATGGGCTATGAAAACTCCAATACAGCCATTCCGTTCGGCGGAATCTGAATCCAGGAGGAACTACCTAATATTCAACAATTTTATCACTTAGCCTAGTTTTCATCTTTGATTTGATGCAGGGTAGGTGTAATGTACCTTGCTAAATTTTTATGTTTTCAATCAGTACTTGTTCATCATATTCGAATAACATTTACTACATCATCATTGCAAGATTTGGTTAGACCTGAACAAACTGGAAGGTATCACTGAACAAAAAAAATTGCTTAAAAGAGGGCGATGAGTCGAAAAAGACTGGGAAACTCTACTCTTTTCTAATATAGCTGAACTTTACTTCCCTAGATGACAAGCGGAAACAGTATTAGATAAGTTAGAAGTTGGTGTATATCAACTACCAGTGCTCGGCGCTTGGAGGTCTTGTCAGAAGAGATTCCTTCACAGAGGATTTTCTAAAGGAAAGTAGCTTTTAATTACAATACGCACTTTACGCAGTTTCATTTTGAAACAAATCACAAAAACTTCAAACAGTCAGCCGTAACCGAACCTGTAAAAAATAGCAGTGTGTAGCGAGCGGTCTTATTCATTCCCCCAGCTGAATCACCGAGGAAGTAATACATTATAATAGTTAACAAAACCAAAACGCAGAGAGTTTTAGAGAAAAACTTCCATGATGTAGCCTTGTTACTCATGCAACGGAAAATAAACTACAGTGTAACATCAGGTTTATATTACAGAGCTTCCTGTATGTCTTGAGAACGAACAACAGTGTCCGCCGCTATGGCCGGAATGTGATCAAGGAAAGACTAGTTAAGGACACTTGGCGAGATATCCATTACTGATCTGGTAAAAGAAACGAAAATGTGGCTTTTGTCTGAGATATGCCGAGCAAGTGAAACTCTTCAAGAGTCAGGAAAGCTGTTGCGTCTCCCTTTCTATAATAATATTACTTTTTTAACTTTATCTAACCAAGAAAGCTTATGGTAAGTTTTAAAACAAATATTAAATAGACAACTAGTCTCCGTTTTCCCATCATGGAAATTTGGTGACGTTATAACAGCTATAACGATTTTATTCCTAAATACTCTTCTCCTCCTCTCCTCCCCCCAAAAAAAAAGAAAAAAAAAGCTGGCTAGACACTTGGTTTTCAAGCATTTGTCGGGAATGGCTTAACCCATCTGGTTATTTAGCCGCCTCTTTATCGAGAGCGTTGCCCAGGGTGTACCACAGAGATAGACCAATATTATGCCCAAGAGAACAGGAGTAGGACACACATACAAAGAACCAAGCGATAAGCAGGAATCGAACCAGCATTTGGAGTTGGAACCTGTAGTCAAGCTCCACTATGCCTACCAGGGCAACGGATTCTGAATAACATTGGGTACGAATTAGAATTCATGTAACAGCTATTAAACTGGGGGAAAAAAGAGAGTTGGCTGGTAATAAATTAGGAAAATATTTAGAATGCAAAATATTACTTATTATCACGTTCTTTCGATTTCTTATTTGGATTGCCCTGTAGCCACCAATAAACTGGAATTATTTTTAATGCCTTGCTAATAATAAGGTATAAATAATAATGCCTAACTTCCTTAAACTTTAAGAATCATTTAATCATTTTGTTTAACGCGTCTTACAGTCATTTAATGTTTTCGGGATTATTTAATGAAATTGCTAGAATTAAATGTACTAAATATTCATTTTTATTCCGGTTAAAGAGTATATTAAAACTGAAGGAAACTTAATAGATTGAGCACAACCTGATATAAATCTAAGATTCTATCTGACTTCACCAGTTTTAAAACTCTATCGACTTCTAAGATCTCATCAATAATTTCGATCAAAGGTTTAATGAATGTTTATCTTTCTTATCTAAATATCTGGTTCATCAAGACTGTGATAGTATAAGCCCGAAGTTGTTTAACTTAACGATTTGAAAAAAAAATGAAATAAAACGATTAAAAGTATATTCTAAACAACATGGTGGTTTGAGGTTATCACAATATTAACCCTGTTCAAGGTTAAATCTTAACTGTTTGATTTTGCGAAGGAACTCTTTTGCTTATTCTTATGCTAAAAACCGGGTCATCAGTAGCTTAGAAAGTATTGTTCATAAAAAGAGCGTGAAGTAAAAATCATATGAAATATTAAAAACGTAACAATTAAAAAAATAACAGCTGGTTTTTTACTTTATATATAATAATAATAATAAATATATGTATAATTATATATAGAATAAAATATACTATATACTATATATATATATATATAGTATATTTTATTCTATATATATAGTATATTTTT
>KK120609.1:119066-152963 GCA_000611955.2 Stegodyphus mimosarum | reverse complement strand
AGAACAACATAGGAAATAACCATTATATGCCTAGTAAAGACGAAGAAAAATACAAAGGAAAAAAAATCCTAAAATTAGAAATTACCCCTGGAAAATCAACAAAAGATAATCTCTTATCAAAGTGCAACGACACCTTAGCTAAATTCTTGCTGAACCGGCACTTTTACACTACTTGTTCGATTAAAGTGTGTTTTTACATACCAAATTTCGTCACGATCTCAAAAGTCTTTTTTTGGTGCTTCGATTTATTTGCAAAAGAGTGTATATGTGGGAGCATTGCTTAACACAAAACCCAAATATGCAAAATATACACTTACGGAAAAAAAAGAAATTCCAACACCAAGAAAAAATTAATGTAGAGTAATGAAATTTCGGTATATACATTTGTCTAGGTAACCTATTTATAGAAATTTTCAAAATCACAGGTTAATGCAAGCTCGAGAAGAGCAATTTAAAATGTAACATGCTGGGACATTAATATCAGGTGTAACCGCCAGAATTTTGAATGCAAGCATGCAAACGTGTATGTATTTGTCGTACAGGTAATGTAACGGAATATACGAGTAATGCTGCAACCCTCCTCGTTGATAATATTCGGCTTCATGGTTAACGCAGCACATTCAACACAGATTAAAACAAAACTACAGTTAAAAAAATCAAATCAAAATTCTAATATTGTTTGTTCTCTTGCCATTTATAAAGTTCATCAAATCCTTTGCAAATCTAAACTCTTTCTTGCGGCAATAGAATTTCCTTATGTTACAGTATTTTTCCCTAACAAGTAGCAATAACGCGCAATCTTCGACGAAATGTCGTGCATTGCCTTTAGCACTACAAAAATTACAAAAATTTTTCAAATTAAATCTTTTTAGGTACGCCGGGAGGCATCCGTGTTTAGTAATGATTTGATTGTAATCAAAATCACATACCATTCTCCTATTTTTAGAATCTTCAAAGTTCAACAAATAATCTTTCCTTTTTCCGGAAATGTTCCGTTTCTCTTTCTAACAATCATAATAGAAATCCTTGATTTTACCAATTACAATTCTTCTTTATGCCAGAATATCGAACGCATCCCCGGCATTACACATAGCAACCTCTTTGGTCAACATGTCGGCCCTCTCATTGCCCAAACACCAATATGGGCTTTCACCCAGTTCATTTTCACCTCATGTATCTTTTCCACTTTTACATGGAGATTTTTAGATATGATACCAAGTTATTAGTGTTATCAGCATCTGCTAGCGCTTCCGAACCAAATGATGAGTCTGTATTTATATTAATACATGTTTTTACAGTCAGGTTTTCATCAATCTATTTAAGAGCAAATATGATAGCAGCCAATTCGGCTTGAAAAACCGAATTGTAACTTTCAAGTCTAATTCGCAATAGTCTATTTCTATACCAAACAAGTAAATCACATATGTTTCACCAATTGCATTGTCATAGCCCAAACCGTCAGTAAATGTACCCAATTCTACGCAAACATTTGGTCTCTAACATTCCATTGCTTTTCTTAATGCAGAATGTATACTGTTAATATTAAAACAGAAAAACATGTATTATATTCAGCAAAACATCCGTAAGTAATAATCTGTAAGTTTTGTGGACGTAATTTAAATTTTTCATAATAAAATCGATAAAATATTGAGAGGGGGCATACCGGCCAATACGCAAGCGACTTCCATCAAGACTGTTTTAAAGCCCCTGGTCAGAAGCAGCAGCCAGCGTCATTGTACTGTATCTATGCTTTTCTTAATGCAGGATGTATACTGTTAATATTAAAACAGAAAAACATGTATTATATGCAGTAAAATCTCCGAAAGCAATAAAATCAACATTTTGTGACCGTAATTTAAATATATCTTAACAAAAATAATAAAATATCGAAAGGGGCGGCATGCCGGCCAATATGCAAACGACTTCCGTCGAGACTGTTTTAAAGCATCTGGTAAGAAGCAGCAACCATTGTTGTATTTTTATCTAATTTATTTCTGATTCGCTGCAGGTTCGCGACCCTGGAACCCCAAGCCCCAACACCATATAATATAATGGGATTAATAACTGTTTTGTAAATTAATCTAATAATGTTACTTTTCAACGCTAATGATTCAGCTAAGAATTTCTTTTATAATACATCAAAATAGAGTTAGTTCTTTTATAAATAGTATTAAGATGTTCTTCAAAATTCAATTTACAGTCGGAAAAACTCCAAGATATTTAACATTTTCAACACATTTAATTTTAACACCTTCATATTTTAGTTGTGGTGGTCTAGTTTTTTTCCTATACTTTGGGCAAAACAAGAAAAGTTTTAGTTTTTTGTAAATTTAACCTCAGCTTTTCTTTTCAATCCACATTCTTAATTCCTATACAGCAAATGAAAACAGTTTCTCTAATTTCTCCAAAAATATTTTACGAGTCACGTATAAAATGTTACCGGCATAACATAACATTCTCTTTCTTTAACAATCCATACATTAAGGAGTTTCACAGCAGCGGAGTTCTGGCTGCAGGAACCTTGTTGGCATACTTTGTAAACCATTCTTTCAACATAAATATCCTTATTAAATCTGTAAATAACTTTCCTTTCGTTAAAATAACTAAGATATATTCTATAAATATGCTTGGGTATCCCAAAATAGTATCTAAGAATGGAGAGCAAAGATGTTCAACTAATAGAAACAAAAGCTCCCGAGACATCGAAGGAGACTACAACCACATGAAATTCAGATTTTATGAGCTAATAATATTGACAATAATAAAGAGTATTTTCCGTACAGGTGCCAGATGTCAGTTTGTGGGATGGAGTTCCATGCCTGTTGCACTTGATCGGTCAATACAGGGATAGTTAATGCTGGTTCTGGATGACGCTGGAGTTTTCTTCCAATGAATGTCCCATAAGTGCTCCTCTGGAGAAAGATCTGATGATATAGCAGGCCAAACGAACATGTCGATACTCTGTAGGGTTACAACAGTGATATGAGGACAAGCGTTATCCTGGTGGAAAACACCTCCTCGTCACTGGCACCAATGCAGAACCGTTTTCATCAAAAAATACAACAAATCTCCATTCCGTCCTCCAATGAGTTCTAGCTTGATACCTTTGACGTCGCAAACAGCAATGGTTTTGAGTCAGTGGAATGCACGCTACAGGACGTCTGGCTAAGAGTTCTTCTTCAAATAAGCGATTTATAAGCGGTCGTTTTGTCTCTGTGGCACCAGCTGCTCCTCGAACTTCTGCTGCAGATGCAGTACGATGAGCCATAGCCATAAGCCGAACACGGCTGTCTTCCCTGTCAGCACTGACATGTGGCGGCCTGGTCTTCTTGAGCCAGTACCTTCCATTGACCACTGCTGCCAACAATCATGCACAGTGGAAACATTCCTGCCAAGCCTTTCTGCAACATCGCGAAAAGAAAATCCACTTTCTCATAGCCCTATTACACGACCTTGTCCAAACTTACTGAGCTGTTGATAACGGCTTCTTCGTCTTCTTTAAGGCATTCTTAACTAACATCAAATCCCTACGTCAAACCTCAACGATAAATGACGCTCACAAACTTAACAGCGCGCATTTAAAGCAAACCTGATTTGCATGTTCAAAGTGGCGCTACTAGCGCCACACTTATACACCTATCGCGAAATTTGAAGAAACGTCATCTTTCCGATGTATAAACACTCCTACCAAATTTCGTTTTTCTAGCACAACTCCTTTTTGGTGGTGGAATTTTTCTTTTTCGTCAGTGTATGCATCACCAAAGCATTTCAGGATAGCAAGAAAACTGTGCAAGATTATGCCAAAATAAACAAAAAAATGCAAATAAATTTTAAAAAATAAATTAAATTCAGATAAACTCTTTCTTAAGAGGGTGGCATTGTTTGTTCTTAATGCAGTCATTTTTCTGAATGCGGTCATTTTGTGTCTGGATGAATTATACTACGAAAATATCGTAATTATAACAATCTGCTCAAACTCTTTCCAAAATAATTAATATTGTTTGTCATAGTTACCATATTTTTGTCAATATTGTTTGTTATAAATACTATGTTTTAGTTGGTTTAGTTTATCTTATGACAGCGCACCAGAGGATGAGCGAAAATCTCGCTGAACACTGGTCATTCGAAATGGGTTTCGAATTCTATTAAACGAGCTGGTTTGATGGGAATTTCCGTTGTTTTTCCCATGCGTAACGTGGGTATGAGCTAGTTTTCCTGAAAAAGTCCTCCACGAAGGCATCTCTTCCCGTGAGCAGATAGCCCTTGAATTGCTTTGCCTGAATCAGTTAGCCTACTCATCCTCCATTAACAGTTTCAATCAAAATTAGAAGATATCGTTATTGAGAAATACTTGATTTAACTTATTCCAATTTACTGTCAGAATATTTTTGTTATTGTTGTTGTTAACTTTATACATTCGCGCACAGTTTTCTTGGTATTTTGGAATATTTTGTTAATACTAATAGATATTTATTGCGTTTTTAGTTTATGTGTGTCTATTAAATGGACAGAGCATTTAAAAGCAGTTACTTTGAAAATATTCAGAACCAAAGGTATTGAAAATTAGTTGTAATTAACGCGTCCGTTGAGATTTCTTCGAGGACTAAAAAATAAAAAGAAAGTATAAACGCAGCTAACATACTTATATAAATTTAAACGAGACTTTCAAAACAGAATAGAATAACACCTTTTAGTTACTATCCCTGCCTTCATTGAATTAAAAAAACAGCAGATAAAAATTATAATAACGATTATTATTATTACAAAGACAGACAATAAAAACAATAGTACCATCAAAGGTTTCAGTTGTTTCTGTGATTCAATACCGCAGCATTCCACTAGGCAACAAGTACTTTATACACAAGTACAATTTTTTAAATATCAGTTCCCCTTCCCCCGTATTCTCAGTCTCTTTAATAAGTGCGACGTATGTATGAAACAGTATTCTCCTTGTCTGTCTTCTCAAATGCTTACTACCGTACAAATTCCAAATATGAAGTTTTCTAACGCAATGAAGTCCATTTCGAGATTAAATATGAGCATATTCCGGCAATAATTATGGTGTTTCGCACTCAAGTCTATCATGGTAAAAGACGAAGCGTAAGTTGGGGTTTCAACTCTTAAATCACCTTGATGTATGCTACCACTTGAATATTCTTGAGTTGCTTAACATTTTCTTCTTAAGGATTCAGAGTATCCTGGGGTAATCTAAGAATGCCATCGGACTGCATTTTTCTTCTATGGCATTTTATTCCGAGCAAAACACGCCTTATGAAATTCTGATAACTGCAGGTATAAATATTTAAATTTAAGGATACTTAATGAAAGCATATTAATCTAAGTTGAGTAAGTACTTACCATTTAGAATATTTTAAAGGGTATCAGCCTACACGCAGTCACTCACATACATTTGGGCGAAATTTGTGGCAAATGCTATCAACGGAGAAGTGCCTGTGGGGTCCCATATGTGGATGGAAGAGATGCTGAATCAAACGGTAGCATTTGCGATTAATAGCTTTGCAAAGAAACCCAAAAATAATATTCTCAAATTCTTTTTTTATGTTTGAAATCAGGTAAGAAAGAAAATAGCATGCAGTGCGAAAAAAAATTAAAGTTAAAAAAATCAGTTTACGCTGTTTTTAAGCTTCGATTCACATTCTCCGAGAAAGTTAGATCAAATAAATTTAGAGGGCAAAAATATAACTTAAAGCAGTACGTTAATTTATAACTATAAAGATTTAAAAATAAGTATCATCATTTCGTGCGTTTTCTAAATTAATCCAAACTTCAGGCATCCTAACGCATTATTTGTACTAAACTGCTTATTATTTTCTGTAAACTCAGATAAAATTTAGCACTTACAATACAATTACAAGCACTATATTTATATAAGAAAACTGTGAATCTACACACCTTTGAAGTGCTTCGTATGCAATTTCTTTTCAAAACATGCTTCTAGTACATATGGCAAAATATTTTGGCGTATTAATTAATAAATTTTAGGAACCAATGTGTCATATTATTGAAATTTTAAGGGAAGAACATTTCAAACTGCAATGCGATAATAATTATGTAATAAAATATCCGAATTTTAACTGTTCTAAGTCACTTTGACATACAGTAATTCTTTATTTTTCTTAACGAAATTTACAAAAGGAGTGGGCAGGCGTAACTTAATAAGAGGTAAAAGTAGATAATCTTTTAATTTCGGCAAACCAGTCGAGGGAATATGGAGGAAGGCTTTGTTGAAGAACCTTCTAAAAGAAATTGGCTTTTACTACAACATAAAGCAAAAGGAGAAAACAACAAGCAGCCGACCTTTTCCTGCTAGTCAGCATCATGCACATTAACCCGAAATAAAAAATGGAAGTATCCTCTGGCCTCAGCCTCTCGGCCATTACCAAGCCAATTAGTTAACAGAAGCGGCGTGACCATTAAAATACATATTATCAATTACTGCAAGAATTGAGCATAATATGCAAATAAGTCATTATATAGATAACCCTCATCTCGTACGTCCTGTTTTGTTTTTATAGCGTAGAGCTTCTTACTTTTGTAGCAAGTCCTAGAAGTTACAAGAATCTACCTCTACTCCTTGGACTAACTCATTCATTGGTTAAATCATTACTGTAAAGCAAGACAGGCTATCTGTTATGACGGAGTGATGTCTTTAAGAAGGACTCTGCAAGAGAAACTGAATCGCATTTACAATACACATGTAGAAAATCGCAGAAATGCTATGCAACCAACTCGTTCTTTGGGATTTAAAACGATTTTGAATTATCCGCGTTCAGTGGTTCGTTAAACACTGGTAGGTCTGTTGTGTCATATTTGAATTTTGGACGAAAGCCGACTGCCTAAAATTTTTCTTAAAACTATATGTTGTAGTATGCGAAAATAATAAGCGTCTCAAAATATGCTTGTTATGTGAAATTTGCATATTAAAATGTGTACATTTCTTATTAGGAAAGAGATGGATGTTGTTTAAAGGTCAGTACAATATACAATCCAGAAGGTAACACTTAACATTCTGTATAATATACTTCAGTTGATAATGAAATACATATCAGTTTTTCGATACCACCAAAACTGTTTTTCATTTAACTAAAAGCAGAAACCCGTTTATATGTGCATAATATATGAGCAAGAAGATATAGAAAGTGTTATTTGATTAGCATTCTTTCCTGGTAGAATCCATCTCCATTAACTACAGGATGCGCAGACCACTGGATACTTAACATAAACTACAGGATGTTAATAGAAACTACAGGATTTTCATTCTTTCCTGATAGGATCCATCTTCATGAACTGTAGGATGCTACAAACACACACAGATTATTGGATGCTTAACAGAAAACATAGGATGCTAAGTTATGGATATACTTTTTATCCAGAAGTCCCAGAAGTTAATTTATCCCTTTCAGAGCAACAGCAGTTGATTTAAATACCTCTGCAAAGCGACTTAAGACAGACAAAGACTAATGCATTACTGTCGCATATTTCTGGATTCAAAAGCATTAATATCATCTAACATAGGATGAAAACAGAGCCTAACTACTCTAGGCACACAAAGCCTGACCTTATACTCCGGGTTCGAAGGGACCCCCCAAAATTGCCGTATAATTCCTATTAACCTTGTTTTCCTCACACAGGGAATAAAAAGAAAAGAAAAAGATCATTAGATGATCATCCTGAAAGACCCGAGAGTGTCTCATCTGAGCTCCGGATGGAAACATAACATATTTCTCCCATTTCTCTGAAATTACACATTTATGAAATTGCTTCTCGTTTCCCCCAATGAATAATATCAGATAAGTTAAATTCTCCCCCGATAACTTGCTGGAGAAATTATAGTTCTTTTTAACTTAATTCTGTAAAAATAAGTCATAGAAATCGCTTGCTATTTCAGTCAGTATTGATAATGCGAGTAACATCTATAAATCCTGATGAAAATCACACAAGAAAATTTTTTGAATATTTTACAATTGTAATCATTGAACTCTATTACTGTGTAATAATTAATGAACGAGAATGTGACCAATATGTATTTAACCCAAAATTACAGATATAATTCCCTTTTCAGTATTGTTATTTGCTATTATTGTTAACAATATTCTTGTAATTCAGCAGCTAATTAACAGCTTGTGTTACATAATATTCCCTAATCCTTACTTGAGTAAAAATAATTCAATGTTTTCACAACATATTTGTGATCGAAAAATGGTCTTTTTAGATGCGAGAAAACTGAAGCCATTATACACTGCTGGCCACCGTAAATGCAACTGAAGGAAGCATGCAAATAACATGAAATTTACAACATGCATTAGCGGAGGTGAGATAGGAAATGATTAGAATTTCAACGCAGACGCACATCACGCGCACCTGTGGCGCCACTTCAAAGCGCTATTTAAGGCTTGGAGTTTTCGACGATTTCAAGTTCGGCAATTGTGTTTTTCTTGTGGTTTTTTTCAAAAAAAAAAAAAAAAACGATCAATTATGCCTCGTAGTAAACAGCGATCATTGTTTGATCAAGTATCCAAGTTCGACAGAGGAAGGATAGTGGCCTACCGAGATTGTGGATTATCTTTCAGGGAAATCGGTAGTCGTACTGGACGAAACCAAACAACTGTAATGCGGATATATGACCGTTGGATGCAGGAGGGTACGACGGACCGACGTGTTCGACAGCATCCACCTCAGTGCACCACTTCACGTGATGACAGGAACATAAAAACGTATAAAGTCATGAATTGATTAGTAATGTAAAATCATAAACAGTACTATGTAACATACATCAAGTCTATAGTATCAGGAATAGTATGAAAACTATGCAAATTATTGTTCCATTTTTAAACTTATTCTTTTAATTTTGATAATGGTAACAGAGCCTAAAGTCAAATGTGTATTTATAGTATACCCTACTATGAACATACAATCTCTTGCTTGTATATCTTCCATGGCACCTGCTTTAATCCTTGACATTGTATGTTTTATTCTAATCCCTGACATTGTATATATAATTCTAAACACTCTAGATTCTTTTGCATTCTAATTATAAAATGACTGTATTGAACGGTATTGAAAGTCACACAAATTAAATGTCATATGTTTTTCTCTTGAGATACTACTATTTAGTAAACTTCTTTTGTGCCCCCTCAAATATTGCGAACTATATTGTGAAGTATGTCAAAGTTTGCTAAAAAAGTTCTTTGTAATTGTATTTGCTAAAAAATTCACAAAATCAGGCATAATATGTCAAATTTTCAAATAAGTAATCCTTTGCAATGTTTAGTTTAACTCTGAATGTAACGGAGCCTACGGGCGAAGATGATTTGTATCAATCTTTGTATTATTTTTCAATGTAACCTGTAATTATAATTTTTTCAATAAATGCCTGACTGACCTGCCGGCCTCTACTGAGGCTGTAGGGAGTTAGTATAGTAGATTTTCCACGTTCTGGATTTATATCTGGTAGGTATTAACCTTAGGTCAGATGTCCAGATCGTGGCGTACTGCACATGGCAGTGACGGATTGCTCAGTCACATCACGAACCACAGCACAGCCCATTCAGTCTGTAACGCATCATCCAGTGTCTGCGCGTACCATTCGACGCCGTTTACAGCAGAGTGGTCTGTCCACAAGACGTCCATTGCTTCGTCTACCCTTGACGCAGAACCACAGACGTCTCCATCGCCAGTGGTGCGATGAAAGAAGGACGTGGACGGCAGAGCGGAATGAAATTGTCTTTACTGACGAGTCACGCTTCTGGCTGCAACACCACGATGGTCGGATTCGAGTCTGGAGACACCGTGGAGAGAGAATGCTGAACAGTTGCGTTATGCACCGCCACACTGGTCCTGCACCGGGTATTATGGTATGGGGCGGTATTGGATATCACTCTCGCACTCCTCTAGTACGCATTGCCGGTACTTTAAACAGCCATCACTACATCTCCGAGGTATTGGAGCCAGTTGTCCATTCTTACCTTCAGGGCTTGCCCACAGCCATATTTTAACAGGATAATGCGCGACCACACGTGTCACGCATTGTGCAAGGGTTCTTCGTCAATCACTAGATTGAATTGCTTCCCTGGCCGGCTCGCTCTCCGGATCTTTCGCCGATAAAAAACATGTGGTCCATGGTTGCTGAACAATTGACCCAGATTACATCCCAAACTGCCACACCATATCAAGTTGGGCAACGTGTGGAAGCTGCTTGGTCTGCTGTACCCCAAGAACACATCCAAAGTCTCTTTAAATCAGGCGAGTGTGTGGCAGCAGTGATCTCCAACAACGGCGGCTACTCTGGCTACTGATTCTGGAAGAAACCACACTTCACAGAAGTCTATAAATTTAATCATTTGATACTTGGTCAACATGTTATCTACTAAATAAATTTTGTTATGATATCTCTTGTCTTTCTTGGTGTTGCAATTTAAGTGGCCAGCAGTGTAGTATACAGTGTTCCTCTATGCTTCGTACTCTAAACATTTATAATATTCAAAGGGCAAAATTGAACTCAATATTTAAAACATGAGTTTATAGACAAAAAAAATATTAGCTATCTTTCTTTCAGAGAATAAGGATACATTTGACATATTTTTCATTTCATAGCATAAATCTGCATTCATTATTTAGAACATAGTTTCTCCTTCTATTTTGCCCTATGTTCTCATCTAGCACTACAGCTAACGATCAGAGTAGATATTTTAGTATATTCCTAAGAATTTTATAATTAATTTACTTATATTATCTCGCCTTACTGAAATTAGAAGTTGCGATAGGTGTTTATATGCATTCAACGTGAATTTCGTTGCACTTATTATCAATACGTGTTTAAGAATGAATCCTCTAAATCGTAACACTTTCACCAAAATCTTTTATTTTATGATCTGAGTTAAGTCCTGTAGCAAAACGGCAAAATACACTCCACTACTTAACAAGCGATGCACCTGGAAGGAGTCATTCTATTAGGATGAAACTGTGTACGCCCATATCCTACGACAGAGCATGCAAATGATTAGCTTTTGGCGGTCAGTGACTGAAATGCTGGAGCTTCAGCGCATTGCAACGGAGCAGCCGAATGGTGTACAAAACACAGGACATTCCGCTGCTAAAACATAACTTCCGTCGACATATGTGGATTGCACCAGTGCCTCTCAAACGAACAGTATGAGCAGATGTGCCATTTGAGAGAGGATGTTCAGTTTGGCTAAAGGAAGCAGGGTGGTTAAATCACAGGGTAACTAGACATTCAGGTCGAAGGAATGCTACCATTCAACGATGTTGGCAGAAATGGGTGAACCATAGTAGTATAAAGGGTCAAGAAATTAGCTGTCGATCGAGAGCGACGGCAAAACGCGAGAACAGGATGATCGTCCAATCAACGTCCTGATGCGTCCTTATCAACAATCCAACGTACATCAGTAAGCAGAACACGTGACATCAATGTCCATTGAACGACGACTCAAAGAACGGGGACTGAGGTCACGGAGGCCACTGCGTACGCCGACCCTCACCGTTACACGCCACAAGACACGTTTGCAGTGGCGTTCGACCTGGGATATCATAAAATGGAGTAGAATTGCTTTCAGCGATGAGTTCCGTTTCGAACTGAGCCCCAGTGACCAGTAAAGACTTGTCTGGAGATATCCAGGATAGCGGTGGGATATTCACTAACCACTACCCGCACGTCCACCCTACCGCCCCCAAGATCAGGAATTATGGTAGGAAACGCCATTTCATTTGACAGCCAGATCCCTTTCGTTGTCATCCGTGCTGCATACGAGTCAGTGTACTGCCGGATAACAGCTTATATCAGGACGAGAAGTGGACCAACGCATTACTGATATTTATCCTTCTCTTGTAGCTGTATTTTACGGATAAATCATTTAATTGAATGATACTGTTAGAATTTCATTTTCAATACATGTACACTGCGAAAAAAATGGGACAGTTCAATATCACCCGTTCTACTGGGCCGATTGACGAAATTCAAATTGCGTTTTTTATGTCTCGAAAGCGCGACTTAAGATATATATTAGACTTATATATAACATTATTATATTTTAGACTTATATATAACATAGGTATTTTGACACGAAATCGGACTTTTTCTCAAATGGCATGTCAGTTTTTTTCCATATTTCGATTCTACGACTCAAAGTATGCCTAAATATTAAATTTTGTAAAATTTGGTGCGAAATTTACGGAGAAATTCAAAAATTTATCTTGGCGTATTTCTTCAGTTTTCGCCAAGAATAACTTACTTGGCGAACTTGTTAATTTATAGCAACGTAATTTTCCTTTCCTTTTTTGCATTGCAGACGAATGGTAAAAAAATCAATGTTGATACATTAAAATAATTTTAACAAAGTGCGTAAGCCCCATTTGACATTATCATCGCTCAAAAAAAAAAAAAAAGATTCCAAATTTTTAAAACGCGCCAATACGTAATTGCACGTATATCTTAGAAAATTTTGAATTGAAAACTCTAATATTTTGCAGGTGAGCCTAAAAATGCATCTACTTTAAGAGAATGTTAAAAATTGGATAGGTTATAATACAAAATGTTTTTCGAAGAATTTATAAAAAATATTTAAAAATACAAATTTGAAAAATAAATCATAAAAAATGTGCGAATTATATTTGGATTAAGATTAAATTTCAAATGCTGGAAGAAGGAATCAAGTAAGTTTAAGGAAAAAAGTGATATTAATAAATATATATCAAATTCAACATTGAGGAGCTAAAATTTTGAGAGCTAATTTTTTAAAAACTGCTTCTGCGATTTTTATGAAACTAGACAGTTTGTCATAATTTGAGTTGTAGAATCGAAATATGGAAAAAACTGGCATGTCATTTCAGAAAAAGTCCGATTTTGTGTCAAAATACCTGTGTTAGAATAATTCTCTATAAAAATCTAATATATATTCTAAATAGCGCTTTCGAGACATGAAAAACGCAAGTTGAATTTCATCAATCAACTCTATAGAACGGGCGACATAAAACTGTTCCCTCCCTCCCTTCTCTCTTCTTTTCTTTTTCTTTTATTTATTTATTTTTTTTTACGCAGTGTACATCACATCTATCGATTTTCGTTCCATTCGGACAATTCCTTCTCGGTGCGTCGCTTTTTATGTTATACAAATTTTATTACAAATTTTAAACTCGATTTGTTCTGGGAAAATTATCGAGAAACTAATTTAAGATTCTGGTTGTAAGATGCTTGAAAAATCAAATTTTCGGTATTTGTACTTTTAAAATAGTCTTAAAACACGTTACGAAAATACGAAGTGCATGAGAAATAATTCATGCTTAGCCATGTGAGGTTTATTTCAGCTAAAACATTATTTGTACGCTAATTCTTTTCTGTACCTCCGATTTCTTCCTTCGGCCGTCATTAGAAAGCAAATCATGTTGATTTTAAAAGCGAGCAAATTTTTAGTTTAGGAAAAAAGCTATGGCAGCATGCCAGAACACATTTCATTACCTGAGACGACTATATATGTGACAATCTGTTCTGTTGAGTGATTTGCATTTGTTAATACGTAGGGATGGAAGCTGGGCGAGGTTGGTTAAGTAATTTTGTGTCGGATTTAAATACTTGGATTTCTGAAACTAGATTTTATAAGCCTTTGTAAATTTAAGTTGATACAAGCTAACTACTAGCTTTTGTTAAATTTTAGTAGTATTACAAGAGGTAGCTCTTAAAAAAATTATTAGTTAAGTTTAACATCTGAGTTTTTGGAGTTTTAGATTTTTGGTTAAAAGCGAAGATGAGAATTCATCTGAAGTACAACAAACAAGAAGGTCAAACAGGTACAGTTTAAGAGCTAAATAGTCTTGCAGCTTGAATCTTGCAGTTGTGCTTAGAAGTTTTTGTTATTATAAACCTTTTTAAATTGTAATTAAATCTCTTCTTTATGATACCGAAAATTTACTGATTTAATAAATTTCAAAACAGAAGTGTAACTTCCAAATGCATTAATTAAAAAATGAGGCACGCCTATTCTTATCTGCGTGAGGTGTTTTCCAATTTCTAGGAACTAAGCTTTAGTTCAATTCCTAGAACTTATAGACAATGCTATCGGTCAAAGACAAGCCTTGACATATTTATGCAGCTAATATCATATAATACTGTATAGCCTGATCCAGTTGTTTGACTGATACAGGTGCATTTTTACATCACTGTTTTTGCAACCGTGGAAGATGTGAAGAGCAATCATTTTCTTTTTGTGGAAAAATCGGGTGTGTAAACTTTAGAAATTATTTAACGTCTACGAAGAGCATTCTGTTCTCGCAGTTGAAAAAAAACCTTCACTGAGTGTTCGATCTGTGAGTTTAACCGACCGAAAACGTTCTTTTAGGACTACTTAAGTAAATTAGCTTTTCGTTGGGAAAAGTATATTTAATTAAATGTGGATTATGTTGAAAAAATGCATTGTAATAGTGATTAAAACTGACGAAATAAAAAAATTATAAATAAATTCCTAGAGCTTAAGAAACATTCCTCGTAGAAAAGAAATGGTATAAAATCTATGACCTATTTCTATTTATTAATTTCCTTATGCTTGCACGTGCACGAATAAATAAAAGTTAATATGCCAAGGTTGCTTGCATTTGCCCAAATTAAAAACGTCCTTTCGAAAAATTACACCGTTTTATACCTCTGTTCCGTATAATTCCATATAATGCCTTTCAAATTAGATTTTCAGAAAATAACCATCAGATTCATTTTAATACTATTAAAATTTTTTCTTCGTATTTAAGCTACCGCACAAAATTTTGTTGATTTGTCTGATATTAAGTCTACTAATTCGAGTATGTAGTACGACGATCTGTCGATATAAATCCATCAATTTTAATTAAACAGCCTCTTCTTCTAGCAATAATATGAAAATGATAATAAACATAGATTCCGAATGTTCTAAATAAGTAATATAATTTCTTCAATGACAAAATAAGAACTGTAAATGGAGCTCTAAACGAATTTCAATTCGCTTTTCTCGTTGCATTCCGTACTTTTCCCTTTTCTGCCCTTTCCCACCAAGAACCCTCTGCCCTTGAATGCTTTCCCATTTTCCAACCTAAGAGCTAGAACGCATAGTGTTAGTGTATATACACAGTCCAGTCACATTAATGTGACCATCTGTCAAAAGCCAGAATAACCACCTTTCGCAGAGCGGACTGCTGCGAGACGTGCAAGAAGAGAGTCACATAGGTCCCTGAAAGTGTTCTCTGGGATGTTGAGCCATGCCGACTCTAATGCCGTGGCCAGCTGCGCTAGATTACGCGGTTGAGGATCCATGGCGCGAACAACTCGATCGAGATGGTCCCACAGATGCTCGATTGGGTTTAAGTCAGGTGAGTTTGCTGGCCAGGGGAGGACGGTAAACTCATCCTGGTGCTCTTCGAACCACGCACGTACACTGGCAGCTGTATGGCACCTCGCATTGTCCTGCTGGAAGATGCCATCATCCTGAGGAAAAACAATGCGCATGTAGGGGTGAACATGGTCCGCAAGGACAGATGCGTACTTGTATTGATCCATTGTGCCTTCCACAATGATCAGTGAACCTAGAGAATGCCAGGAAAACATTCCCCAGACCATAATGCTCCCGCCTCCAGCTTGGACCGTTCCGGCAATGGTTGCAGGGTGGTTCCTTTCAGAGGTTTCACGCCTTATACGCCAACGTCCATCTGTCCGATGGAGCATAAAACGCGATTCATCCGAAAACGCAACCTGTCGCCACTCAGTGGACGTCCAGCTGCTGTACTGGCGTGCAAATTCTAGCCTTCGCCGTCGATGAACAGCAGTCAGCATAGGTGCACGAACCAGGCGTCTGCTTCGGAGGCCCAGACGCAGCAATGTTCGCTGAATAGTACTTTGGGAGACACTTTTGGTAGCCCCTTGGTTCATTTTGGTGGTCAGTTGCTCAACGGTAGCCCGTCTATCTGCCCGAACGCATCTCCGCAACCGTCGTTCGCCTCTGTCATCTATGGCCCGTGGTGCACCACATTTGCCACGTCGCTGATTTTGGACAGTCCCATTTTGCCATGCACGGTACACTTTTACCACGGCGGCACGCGAACAGTTCACAAACTCAGCCGTTTCGGAAATGCTTCCACCCTTGGCCCGAAAGCCAATGATCATGCCCTTTTGGAAGTCGGATAAATCGCTTCGTTTCTGCATTACGCCAACGATTGAAATGTTTTCCGAAGCCCTCACACACCCTTTATATACGCTCAACTGCACTGCGCTGCCACCTGCCTTCTGTGATTGGTTATTTAACTCTGACATGGAAAGTACGTGGTGGTCACATTAATGTGACTGGACTGTGTAAATCAAAGGGATTTCTCTACGGCCTGGAAATAAAAGTCTGAAAATTTTCCCCTGTTTCTGATTCAGGTGATCGTTTTTCGTTCGCAGGCCGTTCAATAAATTTTACTAGCATTTCATTTTCCTATTATTCCTAGTCGTACTTAAAAACATGACATTTACAGTTTCTGACATTTAAAAGTAAAGTAATAGAAGAAATGCTGCTAATAAAACCCTTTTGTAACCCTCTTGCTGCTAATAAAAGCCCTTGTATGTAAAAAATGTATGTAAATAAAAAAAAAGAGACGGGGAGAAAGAGGGGAAAAACGGATAAATAAAAAGAGGGAAAAAAGAGACAAAGAGGGGGGAAAGACACTAAAAATTCGCTGGACGTTTTGGCAATTTATTGGCCATCAATAAAATGTAAAATACCCAGGAAATAACATTTTTTTTTAGAGTTAGAATATTACGTTGCAACAGAAATATAAGTTAAAATACTTTATTATAAAGTTAATGTTCCAAAGTAACCTGGACAGATAAAAGTATTTCTTCAAAAATGTGCTGGCTTGAAACTTTGAAAGAGAGGCATCTTGTTCTGTATGTCTTTCAAAGAAGAAATGTCACAAGTATAAGAAGCAGTATTTTACACCCATACAACTACTTAGAACCATGCAACTACTATTGCTTTACATTGAAATTTCTTAAAATGGAATAAAATTCTAATTTTATTTTTTTTTGTAGTTTTTTCCGTTTATTAATCACTTATACAAAAGAGCATTATAATGAAATTGCTTACTAAGTGTTTCAGTTTAATGTTATCTAAAGAAAAAAATTATTCTTAATGTATATTTTTATAGTGTTCAGATATTGTTTTTTGTTTGAATAAGTTAAGAATTTTTCTTCAGCATACCCCATGTCCACAAAAGTGCATATCCGGTGCTTGTTTTCCCAACCGTTGGTTGTAGACGTGTACTTAGGAAAATTTTTTAAATGACACAAAGATTTATATTTTGCCCTTTTGTAAACTTAAAGAACTCACTTTTATAAAAATTAAGAAATCTAACTTTTTATACCTTTCTCCGATTCCCATACTTAAATTCAGAAAACATTTGCAATCGTAAAAAAAAAAAAAAAAAAAAAATTTTGTGAAAACAAAAAAAAAAAAAAAAAAAAAAAAGAGAGAGAGAAAGAAAAAAAGAAAAAAAAAGAAAAGGAAAAAAAAAACCTCAAGAAGTTTGACTTGGTGCAACAAAAATTGGCCCAGATACGTGATTTTAAAATTTGCGAATTTTGCCGCCTACTCAATTTGCAGTTAGGGGCTGATTAATACATAAATTAGGAGCATTCGAGGTTAATTTTTTTTTGCCTTAAATATCGTTCAGTGATATTCTTTTGGAATTTAGTAGTATCTTTATTTAGAATTTTGTTACATTTGGTATGCCGAAAGAATTTTCGTGCAAGTAATTTAAAAGTTTTCAAAGTCTAAAAAATACATCATTGATATTCTCATGAAGTTTTATTACTTCATAATCTGATAACCATTCAAAAAAGCACCTTAAATTACACATACACTGAAATTTCAATAACTGTTATAAAATTAGATCTCGTAAGCAATGTGGTCCAAGCGGTAGTAAGTGATCAGATATGGATAAAAATTTTATCAAGTCTAAAAAAGGTCAAGGGAGGCAAACTTGTGTCTTCTGCATCATAAGGTCATAAGATACCACTTCATTTGCTAACTTCTGAAAAGTTCTAATTTTGGAGAACCCAAACTATTATGTTCTCTAAATGAAAGGAAGTTAACTGAGATCTTTCTCGGTTAAATTCCATGATTTTTTACAGTAAATATTAGATTCCCATTTACTTAATGTCCCATCATTTAGTAATAGCTAAAAGTACACAAACAATGCTAGAAAACAGATTCCTAACAGAGATTCATACAGAAATTTATAAATGATAGTTCTGGTTCGTGTAACACATACACAAAAAGACTTTTCTTCAATAAATTATGTCCCTCTATAGAATAATATGGCACTTTCAGGAAGAACCTAATAAATGATAATCATCAATAGTAAACAAATTATTTTATGCTTCTCTTCTCTCCCCTCCCCACTTTGATCCATTGTGCATGAAAAATTTCGAAAGTGACTGCAAATTGTTGCCACGCCTTTTTCTCGGGACACAAATAAGAAAAATGTTTCGTCGAACACCAAATGGTGAGGAATTAATACCCTATCGGGCCCCAAAAGACTTCTGCCCCAAGGTAATCGCATACCGGGTGGTAAAAACTGAGCTCATCATTAATTATCACGGAATTTATTTTGAATGTTGCATTCTGATTAGGCAATTCTTCTTTTTGCTGTTTTTTCCTCGATTGTTCAACCACATTCTTATACAGTTGATAAGGAAACTATTAAAGAAGCCCTACCCAGGTATGTAAGAAAAACAGCCTGCAAAACAAAGAAGATTTTTAAAAAGTGACCAGTCAACTCTCAAGGCCGACGAAGGCCCGCAATCTGTGATTTAGCTAGAAATTTTTGAAGCGGATGGTGCTCTATGATGAAGTGATGTCGGCTGCCCAAAAAGAACAAGTATGAATTCATTATGCGAAAGCGAGGCGGTCTGCGATTAAGCGTGGAAAAAGAAAGGTTTCTTAGCACGAATTGTATTTTGATGCTATTCTTCAGGCAAATTACCAAGCCCGTAGTTTATTTCCTGTCTTCCTCCCCCTTCAGGCGCCTTTCCTTGCCGGATATAGACTTTTCTCTCTGGTGTGAGTAGCCAGTAGTTTGTTTGCTAACGCAATCTTTGATATTCTTTAACACTCTCGTAATTTTCAAAACCAAGGAAAACAAAGTTCAGCGGAATAATACCTTGGTATAATTTTAAACAGAGTTAAAGTGAAAGACATTTTATAAGTTATGTGTAAATATATAACATTAGCACATTAAGCAAATACACAAAATAAATAAGCATACATCAATTCATTGCATTTCGCAGATACTAAGCTCCCCCCCCCCTCCACACACAAATTAGTTTCTGAAAATGGCATTTTATATGTTATGCATGAAATCGAAAACTGTGCTATTATATTTTGTTACAGTAAGTTAGTTGGTCAGTTTTCTGCAATTATCAGATATTTAAAGCAGCTGATAAATGCAGCCTTCTACATTCATGAGCTGCATATAGTATTACAATGGAGTAAATTCATAATAATGTCTTACTTGTTATGCATTACATCTCTTGCAAAAATTTATTATGATGCTGAAAATTAATAGAAAACTTTTGGAATGATATTTAGTGAAAATAAATACTTGGTGACATCTTTGTTTAATAAACTTATAACTTTTTACTTCAGTCCCCAGCTTTCATATCAAACACGTTGCATCTTCGCTGTTGCTGCTTGTCTTTCTTGTATATTCATTACTAGCCGCTATGCGGCTAGCCTTCTTCTGGCTTTTAAACGTACCGGAAAAATATAAAATATTACAATGAAATAAGCAATATCCCTTGATACAAATGTTAATTATCCTAATAAAGTAATTAAACAATTTACCGTGGCAAAAAGGAACAACTTTTTAATTTCTTAAACTTTTCAGTCTCTTAAAAACAGTAGCATAAGAAATACAATGAAAAATTGTTGCCAAACCGAAATTTTTAAAAGAATAAAACTATTCAAAATGATGCAATTTCATCAAAAATCTATCAACAACAATAAGAAAGGAAAATTGTTGCCAAAACTACATTTTAAAATATCTGAGATGTGAGAAGTGTATTCGGAAGCTTCATTTAAAAAATTTTAAAAAAATACAAAATATTATTATTTTTCCAAAATTCTTTTTTTAAAAGGAGTCGAAAGGATTAAAGTTCAACGTGTCCAAAAATCAAAGGAAAATAAACAGCACATTTTTTAAAATAAGTTTTTTTTAAAAAAATTCCGCCGAAAAGGTGTTAAGCTCACCTTCCTAAATAAATCCGTATTTAATCGATTTATTGAAATACGAAATTTATTTTAAGTTCGTAAAATAGCTAAGTGTCTACGCTTCACGACGATGTAAAAATGAAATGTATAGAGTGAAATCTCGCTTTCCTGTAGCCCATTATGTCTCAAAATGACGCGATTTGGTCACAAAACATAAAATTAAAAAAATTCTAATTCGAATTTCGTAAAAATCGCTTCGAGGTGCACTGGCTCTTGTGTAGATACACCTATATACCAAATTTCGTGGCCCTGGGTCTATTAGCTTACTCGCAACACGAACGAAAGACACACACACATAAAGAGACTCTTTGTTTTATTATATGTAGAGATTATAAGATACAGAATCGACAAAAATGTGATCAAGACGCTCGATGAAATGACGCCCATAACGATGTGTAATCTATTAAGATTATGCTTCAAGAGTATAAAGGAAATTGTGTTTTTTTCGGTCAAGAGTGCAACTATCTGAAAGTTTTCTTCTAAATTATTACATAAATACAAAGTACACCCATAAAGTAGCCTGACAGTTTCTTATAAATAGGAAAACGATTATTAACCTTCAAAATAACCGCCAGAGGAGTTTATAAAATTTTTCAACGCTTCTGCTGGTCATCGAAACGCTGTTTATAGGAATTAATTGCGTTGGAACCAACCGCAAAATACGCGTAAAAGGTGCGTTCATGCGACTACGCTGCGGGCGTAAAACAGAGAACGAAACACACGTCGCTAGAGAAAAATCGTCCCAAACGAAGTCGTCTTTTGTCTGCTGTTTTATTGTCTGGTCAGGAGAGTGTCATACTCGGTTTGCTTTATTGTGAAATTTTGTTTTTTAAACAATTTAGCAAGACAGATTTACATACAAGACAGATATAAAATTAAACATTTATTATACGCACAAATAAGTTTTAATGCAAATTAAGATTTATAAAATTATTTTGAAATACAATATATAAAGAGAATTTAATGACTTGAAACACCATTCATCATATAATAAAATCAACTTCATATTTTTTTAATACTTCTTCCTCCCTCCTTGGGTTGCTTGTTTCTGTGTGATGTGGGAGTACATGTAAAGGAATCTTTGTATTAAGTAAAGCGGCTTATAATTTGAAAAATATTATAAATTATAAATTAGAAGATAAAAGTTCATCCAGTAAAATTTGTTTTTTGAAGATTTTAATTTAATAGCTTATAGAGAAAACTAGGTTCACAGCAAAAGATTAAAATGAAGTAACTTTTTCCGTAAAAAAAAAAGTTAATATGCCTCATTATACTATAAAATCTATAAATATCTTAAAGCATTACTTTTTGATTTGTTGTGCTTTTAAGAGATTGCTCATTTCTATAAATTGAAATGCCACCAATTTCTGTATTAATTTTTTAAAATATATTCTGAATTAATATTAAAAAAAACACTACTCTGATAAAATATTTATGCCCTGTAAATATCAGTGAACAAAAACACTTTCATTTGCATTCCCTCTGCTGAAAGTTTTCGTAGGACAGTGGCTATAATTCTTCAAATATTTCTCTTTTCATTAATTCATTCAATATGCAAGATATTCAGGGAATGATTGAAAAATTATAGTAGTATTAAAGTTTTTTGGTAATTCTAACAATAATATTCTTCATTCCAAACATTCAGTGATTAAATTCATTACTTGTCTAATCAAACGGCGTTTTTTTATTGTTCCTTATTGATACCAAACACCTTTATAAGCTTAAAATAGAATATCTCTCATTAGTTGATAGCGATGTTGTGTTGAGACTTATCTCACTTGCCTAACAGTAATACCCGAACAACCTAACGAAATCCATCGTAGGAAACAGAGCAAGATTACGCCTGTCATTGGCGTAGCCTTGAGCACCGTACAGTTCGACGTCGCTCAGTTTCGCCCCAAGTTTGATGGCTCTCCAGGCTCCATCAAAATTGGAGCATCTTCCACCCTTCTTCCCCTTTGACAAAGCTCTTGAAAGGACTTTCGGCTCGTCATTTATTTAGATTGCACCAATGCCACAAAGACACTATACATTTACAACCATCCATGCCTTCTCCGGGATTCTAACCCGGGCCCTTCGATATCGCAGTAGGCTTCCCTAACCACTATACCGTCTGGGCGGCTCAGTTGGATTTTATTGTCTTTCATGCTGCCAAATTAATATGCAAATAATTTTATTGTTGGTGTATATTTTTTATTTTTGAATTTAGGATGAAGTTCAAACTTTGCATAGTTTATATAAAATTATGTAGAGAATAAAATATGCAACAAAGCAAAAATATACAAGAGGTTCATATATATATATATAACATTAGATAATGGGATATTAGTTTCTGTGTACAGTGCACATTTTTAAACTAGGAATGACAACAGTAATAGTTAAAATGAGAATAAAATTATTCATATTTTAAATATTAGAAACATGCTTCAAAATTGAGGAAAGCTACTGATAAACGGAATTTCGCAGAGGTGGAAAGAAACTTCGCATTATAGTGGTTACGAGTATGGCTCGAACTTAAAGATCTTCTCCGTTTCTATCAAGTGCGCCGACCACTCAGCTAACTGAGACGATGCTGCTGGCGAAAATTAATGGAACAAACAGAAGTCACAGCAACGATAATTTAATGAATATTCAATAGATCAGTATGGCTCAGGTTTTAACTGTGCTCGAAAATTTCGTTGTTGTATTTTACTGAATACTTTTTCAACTGTTTTATTTTTGAAGTTAGTTTTTGATGTATTTGATATTGAGATACTTATACAGTTTCTTGTTATGCATGAAATAGCGAACATTTGTAACAATTAGGGAAAATTTTGTAAGACAGAGAATTTGATTTCGTAAATATTGTAATTTACTTAAGATACTATTGCTTGCAGTGTTTCATGCAGATGAACGGATATATTGGTCGGATCCTTGCTTTATGCATTTCTCCCTCCTCTTCTTAATGAGAATTTGAAATTTCTAGCAATATATGGTTTGAGAGAAGTGAGGATGCCGTAAACAATACTGATGATTTTATTCATGTTGACAATTACAAACCCTTTAAATAAAAACACATCTCTATGTTGTTCCGATATCATATTGAGAAGCATAAATAAGAAGTTTTTCAAATTATGACACATGATAAGAACTACGTTAGCCACTGGCTGTTCGTTCACGTCAGGAACGAAAAAGCTGAACACGAGCAAAACTCGGGTTTTCATCCTTTGCGGAATGCGAATTAACGGCGACGGAAAAAAAATAGCGGCAGTTACATTGCGAGAGTTCTCATGTGGTCGGGCCTTAAAATTTGATTTAATATCCGCGACGTTCTGCTCTTTCATGGTCATCTTAAGCTTCAGAAAAAGGAAAAATCACTGGTAGTAAGTCGGAAGAGTAGGGTGTGTAGTTTATCACTGCAGTTGAATGTTTAGCAAGCTACTGTTGTACAGGCAATACGGTATGGGGCCTATCATTATCCTGTAAAATAAACCATTACCCAGAATCAAAAAATTCCTCCCTACCTCGCCTTATACAGTTTTTAATGGAAAAAGCTTCTCCTTGTAAAAATACTGATTAATTGGTTAATTTTCTGGGACAAATTCATGGTGAATAACTCCTCTATAATCAAAAACCAGCATCATCTTTATCTTTGATTTCGACATCTGTGCTTTTTTTTTAAAATGGGAGAAGATAGTCCTTTCAACATTGCACTTTGCCTTTTTATTTTTACTCGTATTGTAGAAATCAGATCTCATTTCCTTTTATGATACACTTATTGCTGTCCTGTCTTTCAGTAGTCTTGTCCTAAGAAATTGTTGTCTTGTCTTGCAGTAGTCAGAAAACGTCACAGCAAGCTTTTC
The DNA here is from genome assembly GCA_000611955.2 of Stegodyphus mimosarum. NCBI lineage: Eukaryota > Metazoa > Arthropoda > Arachnida > Araneae > Eresidae > Stegodyphus > Stegodyphus mimosarum. Next base: position 128,818 of record KK120609.1, on the reverse strand, counting down.
TGTCTTCTTTTTGCTCTCTTAATCCGCGGCACAAATCGATTGCAAACTTTTCTCATTTTTAGTATTGCAACTGAAATTAACCTAGTTTTCTTTGCTTATCCCAGGCTTGTCTGAAAGTTGCTGAGTTGTTACACGTCTATCAGCTTTTACCAAAGAATAATTTTCTTCACATTTTTCTCATTTTTTAAAGTTGAAAGGCTCATATCTTTGGTTCATTTTCAACTCTTTCGCACCCACATTTAAAGTGGATATACCATTCATATAATTGTGTTCTTCATAACGAGGAATCCCCATACACTGTACGAATCAGCTTTAACGTTTCGTTATTTTTTACCTTATTTTTAACAAAATTTATTGTTATGACGTAGTTCCATCTCGAATAATTTTTTTTATACAATATCTTCTCAGTGAATGGAAATGACTGCCGCATTTTGATATGCAGACTACAAAATAACCAGTTTAATGTGGCATCAAAAAGAGTTTTTTCTGAACATAAATTTATTCTTTCATTTTTTTATTTTATCGTTTGGTCTTTGAATGTTTCCGGTTACTTTATGGGCACACCTTTTATATAATGTTTTTAATGGTTGGACACCTAGTGTTGCATAGGTACAGGTACAGGTAAAAGTATAGGGAAGGCCAGCGATGTACGATGTACCATGAGTCAATTGGTAATGCCTCCCTAAACTAACTACCCATTAAAAAATTTTAAAAAATTACAAGCTTTATAAAAGGAAAAAGTTACAAAGAAAGGTTGGGACATGAGCATAGGAAGCTTTCTAAATGATCTAGAGTTTACCTACTATTACGGTACAACGTGCTGTTCCACCGTACACCCCGCATCCAGTATTTATTAAAAACGATTTTTTAGGTACAAAGATATCACAATATAACTACAATACCATTTGAAATTCACAAATTAAATTAAGAACATTTGTTTGAATGTAACAAAAACGGCAGATAAACGTAATGAAATTAATATAATAAGCACTGTGAATATAATGTTATGAATAAACTGTACTAATAATACTAAAGAAGTGTCCACGAGATCAAATCGTTTGAAAATAAAATTTTTAAAAAATACAGTGAGTAGAGCTCAGGGATTTAGGAATGTAAAAATTGGAAACAGAGTCGCGGCTAGAGTTTTCAGCATCCGGGGACAGCTGAAGATTTCGCCCCCTCCTATTTCCTATGAATGGAAATTATTTAATTCTAAGATTTCGTAACATCAGTTTGGTTTTCCCTGGATGCTGCACCCACAGACAGATGTTCTTCCTTGCCCCCTCTCCCTTATATGGAATACAGAAAATAATTTTCACAAGAAGCAAGCATAATCATAAAATAGGTACTAAAATGGGATGCTGGAGTAGGTTATTACAGTTTGCAAAGTTCACAAAGGAAATGATTTTGAACATATTCATAGTATGCAAAAGTTCATTAAATTTATGCAGCATGAGGAACTTATACTTGGCAAAGATCAAGGCCGTAGGAAGAGAGTCGTTGCATAATTTTTTTAAACTTTGGATGCTGATGTTTATCTTTAATTAGAAAAATTTGAAATTCCAGGAGACCAGTTTGTGAGGATTTCATGTGATTATCATCAGTTAAGGGGCATGAAAAAGTGTAACTCTAGGGCGTCTTCTTATTTGTACCAATAGTTATCTTATTTCTAAGCATTTCCTGAATTCTCTTATTTCTCCTCGCGTTTCCTCGCCAATATGTAAATGAAGTGGGTGATAGAGAGTATTTAAACTGTTGGAACGAACGGTTAAACAGAACGTGATTTCGTTAATGAAAGAGCATGTTTGCTAGTTTTTCTACAGCTATTAATCTGAGTAGCGGTTATTCATTCAGAGCTGTCTAGTTACTATTCTGCTGGTGTAGGTTTTCTGAGTCATCCTCTTAGATCAAATTGAATTGTGTAATCTAGCACCACATCTTTACCTTGAAATTATTGTTAAATTAACTTTTAAATTCTCACCCCAAGTGTTCGGTGCTGTTTTGTACGCACGTAAGTCCGTGCTTTCTGTTAAACAGTTTGCGATAAATAAAAAAGTATTTTACACTCTTTCCTGGTCGTGTTCACCTTCACGCCTGGGCGGGAATTCGCAAAGTTTAACACTTAAGTAAATCTACTTACAGTACCACTAGGAGCAAGAAGCACCCAGACCTGGCTAGTATTTAAGCAGCTTTACACGCCGTAACCCCTAGAGGCCATCAAAGGAAGTACAACCCCATCAGGCCAGAAAGCGAAACGTACTAGATCCCACAACTGGCGCCCGAATAAATCTGGACCAATGGTCCAAGATCAGTCCATCTTCTTGCTGGCCCCATCAACGTCTCAGACGCCACCGGCTCCTGTAAACCCAATGGAAGGGTTTAGCATTTTAGTAGACACAAAACCACCACATTTAAACACCACAAAACCACCACATTTTAGTAGACACCACGGCGAGTTTATGGCGGCCAAGGCCTCCATAAACTCGCTGTGGCATTCGATGGAAGCATATCAATCACAATTTTTTGGAACAGCTGGACAAGCACTTTTTGCCATACCCGGACCCGGAAGGGCAGAGGCTTACGACCGTAATCACCGCCCTACGAGGACAGGCATTAAGCTGGTTCAAAGGGATCGGAAAATTTTTTATTGGAATAAATATGCAGTGAGACATATAAGTTTGAAAGATTAAAACCTCCCTTGTAAAAGCATTCCCCGTAGTCAGAGCAAATCTGGAATCTAAATTATAGGGCAAGTATTAAATTAAAGTCGAAGAGGTAAGAGAATTCATTTTAAGAAAATTTCGCGTCATTAATTTATTGTACGAGAAGAGACCCAATAGCGAAATCATCCAGATTGTTTTGCCTCGACTATTGCCCCAGATTCAAGACTTTATTGAATTGAGAAACCCTAGAGCTTTGGAACAATTTTTTGAGCTGGCGGTTAAATTTGAAAGTCGGAGGGTAGCCGAAGGTGCGCGTACAAAAGATTACGGCCAAAGAACGAACAGATAGTTTCGCAAGTCGACAGCAGAAAACAAAACAAAATTTAACGGATAAAGTTAAATAATAAAAATAAAACGGATTATAAAAGTTCAAGATAAAAAGAGATGTTTTGGTGATCGCCAAATTAGGCCGCAAGATTCTAAACAAGAGGTGGAAAAGTAGAAGTTAAACTAATCCGGGATGCTAAAGAAAGAAGGGTGCAGTTACCTCGCTCGTATAAAAAGCCCTCTAGATAACGGTTAAACCCGGTGGTAATAAAAAATTTGGCTTTGCCAGTCATTCAGATTTTGCTAAATAATGTGCCAACAGAGGTCTTGTTAGGTACATGGGAGTAAGCAAATTTTATTTCCGAACATTTTATTCGAAAAATTTTTTAAATATACCGACTACTTAGAGTACAAAATACCAAAGTCATTGCTGCGAAAGGGAAACACTGCACGTGTAGGTAAAGCTAAGTTTAACATCGAAGTTAAAATTGAGTCCCAAAATTCTATACTTTTTATTGTTAGAAATAGAAATTTTCAAGCCTCGGTGATTTTAGGAATAGATTTCTTGAAAACGGCCGCTGCGGAAATTACCTTTCAGGATGAAAGGTTGAAACTGCAAATGCAACCCAGGCCTGAGGAAGAGTGCAACCACCGGTGTTGGAACTAGGCCACATGCAACCTGAAGATAAGAAGAAACTGGAAGACTTGGTAATAACTTTTTCTGATAAACCTGTTATCACATAAGTTGTCCAATATGAAATTGAATTCAAGCATAACGACCTCTGTAAAGCCAAACCGTAAAGATCCAGCAGGGTAAAACAGAAGATACGTGGACAGTATATTCAGGACATGTTAAAAAATAAAATAATTATTCCCATCAGCAGTCCGTATGTAGGTCCGGTAGTGTTATGCTGAAAAAAGAATGATTTGCCCCTTACAAACTTCAGAGCTTGGTGATTTGCTATTGCCTATAGAAACCTAAATAATTTAATCAAACATCCCGTTTATTCACTGCCTATAATCGAAGAAATTATTAGGAAGATAAAATCAGCTAAATATTAGACCACAGTAGATATCACCTCAGGGTATTTACAATAACTATGAAACCTGAGAATATCCAAAAACATTATTCATAACAAAATCAGGCACTTATACCTTTCTCAGAATACTTTTGTCTTGTGTAGAACTTCGGCGACCTTGTACCATGGATATCCTTTTAAAACCTGTTTTGGAGAAATCCACTTTTATTTACTTCAAAGACATAATAGAAACTAGTGAAAATATCGACGAACACATTAAAGATTTAAACGAGGTTTTCACATGATTAAGAGAATCAGGTTTAAAAGTGAATGCGACCAAATGTAAATTTGCCGCAAAGAGCTTGTGTACCTAGGCTTTAAAATTTCTCAAAGGGGCATGCAAACTGAAAATTCTAAAATAATTGCAATAAAGGACCCCAAATACAGAGAAGAAATTAGCCTCATTTTTGGGCATGTATTCTTACTATCTAATATTTATAAAGGATTTTGCACAGATAGTCAAATGAGATTTTGCTATAGGCTCTGTTTTGATGCAGAGTGATCAGTCCGTAGCTTATTTTTCCAAAACTCTCAATTAAATACAGCGTAATTGCAGGGTTACAGAGAGTGAAACGTTGGCTGTACTTTTAGCGGTGCAGAAGTTTAGAGTATATCTCGACAAGGCACGGATAGCTGTATATCCGGATCATGCTCCTGTGGGTCTATTATACTCCGAAAAACATTTGTCCCCGAGATTAAACAGATGGGCTTAAAATTACAAAAATACTACTTAGTAATTAAACATATAACCGGAAAAGGCAATGTTGTGTCCATGCCTTATAACGAATAATACTAGATGAAGAGGGAAAGGAAATAAAATGTTCTATGTTAGTGTCGATAAACTTAGACTCTTTAAACTATCATTGCCGAAGTACAAATTGATCCAAAATTTAGCCATATCTATGCATATTTAAAAAATCCGGAAAATTTTAAACATCCGGATATAGTGGCCATTAGAATCAGAGTAGAATTATGAGATAACTGATAATTTGTTATTTTACGTTAAAAGAACAAATGGGAATAGTGATTTAAGACCGCTTATTCCAGTAGCTTACAGCTCAGTATTTTGCAAGAATGGCATGATGCGCCTACTCCAGGCCATCTTAGAAAAATAGGCCAGAGAGTACGCGAGGCGGTCTTTATTCAGTAACTGCAAAAATTTTTTACGGAATATGTCAGGTCCTGATAATTAATTAACGATGTAAATTACAGCACGGCCGGGGATATAAATAGTATAAGAGCTACGTTTCCGATTGAGTTAATAGGAACAGATTTCTTAGGCCTATATCCAAGAAGTGAAAGCAACAAACATAGATATTTACTCGTTTTTGTCGATCATATCTCGAAATAAGTAGAAATAATTCCCCTTAAAACAGCCTTGACTAAAATCGCGTCTGATTCGTTTCTAAATAAATAAAATATGGTGAACCACTTAGGGTTATGTCAGACAACGTTCCCCAGTTTATTAGTCAAATTTTCGAAGATCTATGTGCAGGGCTTGTCACGTGCCACTTAAAGATGGTTCCTTATCGGCCACAATCAAACACTCTAAAAGAACGTGAAAACAGAAATATAGTGAAAATTACTCGTAGCTATATAAAATCTTACCACCGACGCTGGGATTACTGCGTCAAAGAATTGGCTTTTGCCCTAAGAACAGCCAAACACGACATTACCAGAAAAGTACTGTCAGAACTATTTTGGAAGAGGAAAATGTTTACCTCCTTGGACAAATTATTCTTTGTGCAGAAAAGGGAGGCAGAATTTAAATTAACAGACATTCAGAAAACAATTGATGATGCAGTAAGAAATTCGTATATTGCAAGAGCAAGACAGAAGTTATACTATAACCGAAAAGAAAGGATTTTGACTAAAGCCGGGGATAAGATTCTTACGTTAAAGCATTCGTTATCTTGCGCTCCACAAGATAAAGTGGCTAATTCTATCCAGGATTTGAAGGATCTTTCAATATATAAAGAGTACTGTATGTTACTTAAAAGGTAATAACGGCGAGAACATTATTACAAACGGGGATCAAGTGAAAAAGTATTATGACCGCTCTGACGTACAAACGTTCAAAAATATTTTGCAGGAGCGAACTTCTGGCAGAAAAGAAGCACCAACATAAAAAAATAATGTTTCACGTTCTACGTCAAAGGTGGTGATTCCAGAAAAGAAAAGAAAGGTGGTCAGAGGTGGAAAGTGGAGCCAAAAGACGCAGGCATGAGGAGCCCGAAGGAAAAGCACTAACAGCCCAGGGCCAGCCCAAAAGAGGAGCAAATCGACGAAAATCTGAAGTATAAATGAACCACCTGCAAGATACTGCGAGCGGGTGAAGGACAAGCAACGCCTATCAAGGAACCTGCGATCGGGATTACAAGTGCCGAGAAAGGAGGGCATCGAACGGACAGTTGAATTAGAGAACGACCCACGGCAATGAAGACCTTATGACCAATATGGATCTCCTAGGTCATACCAAGCTTGTTAATAAATATGAAACATACAAAAACAAAAGACAAACTTACAAAACAGTAATACAAACAAGACAAATTGGCGAGTAGGAGCCAAACAAAAGATCAGATTTAAATTTTTGTATGATCAACTTCCCATTGAACCAATAAGATCTATCAAAGATCAAAACTCCGCCCGTTTAAAACAGTTTTAAAATCAAAATTACATTAGAAAGTTTAAAATCTTAAAATCAAAACAACACAATTTCAGTTACAATAAAACCAACAAAATACACAATATTCAACCGAAATAGCTTATTTACAAACCTTATTTTATAATACTACCAAAACATATTCCTATTTTATCTACTATTTTCAAAATTATATATTATACAAACATAAGATCAATCACACAACTTTAAATAAAAACAAAAGATCAGAAGAGTCTCAGATCTCAATATCACAAATATTTCTATTACAATTTAAATAATTCATAAATACTCTGGCAGTTCCCTTAAGTTTCACAAGATCCACCATATCTAAACTGCGCTTTAAATCCGCAGGACGAATTGATTCAAACAATTTACAATCATACAAATAATGTTCTGAGTAGCCATGACATTTACAATGACTGCATAAAGGATTTTCCTGAATACAAAAATTTTTAAGATAAGCGGAGAAACGACGATGTCCGGTAATAAATTGATTTAAGTCAATATCATTGTATATATTCATTTTCAAGGAAATTTTAATATTTCGAATTAAACCTTGATTTCGGTCAGACCGTTCCCACTCTCATAGATCACTACAATAAGGTTTCATGGATCTAATTGCAAAACTTTTTGAACCCGAAGTTTCAAAAAATGGAACATCCTCGACCAAAGCGGCATCTTTAGCTAGGCTGTCCGCCCGTTTGTTACCAAACCATCCTATATGAGATTTGACCCAGTGAATTCTAATACAAAAATCTTTCTTCAGAGATTTCAAAATATATTTAATATTTAAAACTAGATAGGAACTCTGTAATAGGAGCAGCCAGTAACTAAAGGAGTGATAAACATTCAGAATAAATATCTATTTCGATTCTGCACTTTAGTTTTTCTTTAATCCATTTCAAGGCTTGTAGTAAAGCGCAGCATTCTGATTGGAAAACGGAATTATACATATTAAGTTTAAAACATCTACTATCAATTTCGACTCCATAATAAAAAACACAGAAGGATGCGCCATACTTCCCATCAATTCCAGAACCGTCAGTAATATATCAATAACACCAACAGTAGGAATTTTTTTATCGAAATAAAATGTAAAATTTTCAAGTGGATGACAAAAAAACTTTTTTAAACATACACTGCTCGACATTGAAAATGAAACACCAAGAAGGAGTGGTCAGTAATTTATGCAAATTTTAGAGTAGACGCACGTCACTGAGTTATGCGAATGATGTGAAATGCGCAGCTTTCCGACGCACGTGAAGTAAGATATAAGGGAAGGAACGTGCAGAATGGGCAATATTCGTGTCGTTATTTCTGCCAGACGAATTATCGAAGAAAGTTGGTTTTTGTCCCGGAGGATACGTGTAATAGGAGATAATGCCAGGCCGCCGTCAATGAAGGCACTTCAGCACATAGACGATTTTACGTGGGCACTTCGGCCTGAGAAGGGCGGGTTGGTCCTTACGTCAAATCGCAGCTGATACCCACATGGATGCGAGCACGGTGCATCGGCTATGGCGAACATGGTTGGAACAAGGAAATGTGGGAAGAAGGAGGGGTGCAGGTGCAGCCAGAGTGATGTCAGCACGCGTGGATCGACGCATCCGCCGACAAGCTGTGGCGGTCCTGCAAGTCACTTGTAATACGATTCTGAAGCATGTGCAAGATACCCTGGATGTTCCCGTGTCGACGAGAGCCATTTCCCGTCGACTGGTTGAACGTGGCCTGCACTCACGGCGTCCGTTAAGAAGACTGCCATTGAGCCCACAGCATAGACGCCAACGTTTAGAATGGTGCCGGACTGGAGCGATGTGGATGACAGAATGGCGAAACGTCGTGTTCTCAGATGAGCCACGCTTCTGTTTATTCAGTGACAGTCGCTGCATACGTGTGTGGCGTCGACGTGGAGATAGATCTAATCCGGCAGTAACTGTGGAACGCCCCACCGTGCGACAATGTGGCATAATGGTTTGAGGCGCTATTTTTTCCGATTCCAGGTCACCTCTAGTTCGTATTCAGGGCACTATGACGGCCCAACGATACTTGAATAACGTACTGCGGCCGGTGGCAATCCCCTACCTTCAGGGGCTGCCTAATGCAATTTGTCAGCAGGATAACGCCCGACCACACAGTGCTCGCATCTGCCAACATGCTCTGCAAAGTATACGGATGCTTCGCTGGCCACCGTATTCTCCTGACCTGTCACCAGCCGAACATGTGTGGGATGTGATTGGACGCCGTTTGCAGACTCTGCCACCCTACCTCGTTCAGAAGACGAACTGTGGCAAATGGTTGACAGGGAATGGAGAGCCATCCCTCAGGACACCATGCGCGCTCTTATTGACTCTATGCCTAGACGTTTTTCTTCGTGCATCGTTGTCCACGGTGGTCCTACATCCTACTGAGCCGACGCCGTTCTCGCTGTGTATTCTGACTATCATTTTGAAATAAGGATCACTTACTGCTTGCTGTCTCTGTCTTTTTTCCAAATTTCATCACTTTCTGACCACTCCTTATTGGTGTTGCATTTTCAGTGTCGACCAGTGTATGTTTGGTAACTAGGATGTTATTATATGAAATAAAATCATTTTTAAGGTTTCTTAAAAGAAATTTATCTAAATAAAACTTATAAAATATAGACAGGTACAGCAGACTGAAAGACCAATCAGGAAATCGACTAGGGTCAGGTAGAGAAGCACATGCGCATATATGCAGCTAGCCATATTGGGGGAATGTCGGTGGAACTGGTGGAAGACTGCGGGAGAAATCTCAAAAAACATGGAACAGGCGATTGGACAACCGATATCGAGACGGTTTGTCTCGTCCTTAATTTTTGCACACCAGTGTAGCTACTTGGAGTCAGATTTTATGGTAAATTCGGTGAGATTTTTAGAATTGAGAATGGCTATTCTGCTTTTATGGCGGTCATTTCATCCTAGAAAACGCTATTATTATTATGGAGATGGCCTTTCCATTCGATGATATTTGAAGGGGCAGTTTGAAAATAGACTGCTGAAC